>LOJH01013981.1:0-15045 GCA_001685095.1 Ellobius talpinus | reverse complement strand
TGTGTGTGTGTGTGTGAGAGAGAGAGAGAGAGAGAGAGAGAGAGAATGTGTGTGTCTGTGTGTGTGCATGTGAGAGAGAGAGAGAAAGTGTGTGTGTGTGTGTGTGTGTGTGTGTGTTATAGAAGCAAGGGGATTTGATGAGGAAAACAGGAGTCATTCTCCCTGTTCGTTCGGAGTTCACAGGAGCTGAGAGCACGGGTGCCAAGACCGGTCAGAGGGGCTAACAGCAGGGAGTACTAGAATGCTGCCCTGTTCACAAAGTGAGGGTTCCTGGGAAAGCCTCAGAGCTCTGTGCACATGCAGCCAGCACTGTGGAAAGGCCCACGTACCAGACACGTCTGAGCCACACCTTTCTGCCTTTCCAAACTTCATGAGGGTTCTTATCAATCAAGTCTACCCAGGCAGAAAAATAGGAGGTTCCAACTCCACCACAAGCAACCCAGGCATAGCTTGGACATTTTTATGGTGGAGACCTTGAGTTGGTTTAAATGTGAGAGCATTGCACCCTCCACTAAGTCGTCTCATTCCCTGCTTAGCCCCCGAAGTTCATACAGTGTTCCATATTAAAAACCCACCTGCTATGAAATGTTTCTAGCATGATTACTAAAAATAAACCCATGGGTTCCTGTCAGTTGTCATCTATTTTTATTTTTTATTTTTTTATATTTGAAACAGAAATGGATTCCAGGAAGTGGATGGGAATCTATTCAAATGAACCAGTAAAAGCTGCAGTCAGTCTACTACAAGCAGAGAGAGGATGTAAGTGCCTGACACAGTGATTCACAGGCAAGAAGACAGCATTGCTATTTTTATTCAAAAGAAGCAATACACTGGGGGTTGCCATCAGGGCCATTTGCCTTATGTGTTATTTCACAACACACCCCTTTGGGGCAACCTTAATGCTGTGACCCTGACATAGGTACATTTATTATCTAGATAGCCACTTCTTTGTTGACAAAACCCCAGGTGTGCTCTGAGACTCAGGTCCTCACTACATTGATTGGTCCTCACTAGACTTGACAATCCCTTATCAAAAGCTGGACTATGCTCGACCAGGCAGAAGGGATGGAGATCTGCTCTCAAATCTTTAGGGAAGGTTTTCTTCACTTGAGTGCTCTAAAATGTCCACAAGGAAGAACAGCTCATCTACAGTCAACCTTGTCAAGTTTGGATGTTGTTCTCTTGGTATATAGCCCTGGACAAAGTCCATCCAGAGCCAGCACAGCATGAGGACAGAGACATCAGGTCTTTAATGAAATTAGAGAGATCAGGGAACCCCTGCGGAATCTTGCCCTTTCTTGGGACTCCTAGGTATCTTGACACCCATTGTTCTCTGCATCCATTGAATTGGGATTATTCTCACACAGCATCATCTCACCTGATAACAGAGCTTCTTACCTATGGCCCTGGGTGTCTTGGATAATCAAATGTAATGAGGGTAGTAGTACTCTTCAGCATCAACCTTGATCTACTGTCACCCCAATCTCTTCACTTTCATCCTTGGTTCCTCTAGTAAGTAATGGGATGTCATTTATACATTATAAATAAGGTATTGCTTATCAAGTAATGGGCATAACCAAGGTTTCCACTCTTATGATCCATCACTAGCTTGAGTTCTTTCTCAATGGATTTAAATGAAAGCTATATATGTGGTATTAAGCACCAGGCTCTTATTAAACTATCAGAGTGATTCCTATTTGAATAGATGGACATGTTTTATTTGGAAAATACTGAATTCATATCACTCTACACTAATAGGCTAGTTCAATGATATATGTGTGAACCCTTATGTTTAGGGAGAAAATAAGGTTAGCTTCTTAAAGCAACCAATTTTGGTAAGGTCAGCTTCTCATTGTATAAGGCTTTACACAATAGGTGGCCTATAGAGGGTGCTAATAAATGTATAAATAAATGAATGGACCCACAAGGTGTCTGACTTGGAGGTTTGACATTCAAAGAAGAGATTATTATTTCTCCAGCTCTGTTGCTCATTGTTCAGGGCTGAAAAAAGGCTCATAGCCCAGCTTTGCCACTCAGACCTGAGATCCCTGGGATGACATTGAACATACTCCACAAGCATCAGTTTCTTCATCTACAGAACTAAGGTTGAGGCAAGCACTCCCAAGAGGGCTGTGATCCATGAGCTACTGTCCTGCTTTGTCATGCCCAACCCAGAGGAAGTAGCTCCTTCACAGATGGTAGGGAACAACATTCAGTACCTCCTGGCTGTCCCATGGGTTCTTTCTCCCCTCCCAACATGCCAGTATCACTGACAAGAGCAAGAGCTATCCCTTGGGCAAAAACCGACACCAGTGACCAAGTCAGGGTCAACTCCCAGAGGTTCTGTCTACACCTGCATCAGGAAGACTCAGAGCTTGGATAGGCTAGCCTAGCCACCAAGCCCAACAGTAGTGCATCAAGTTCATGAGATGCAGTAATCAGACAATTCCCAAGTCAGCATGTGTCTAGTGTCACGATAGACTGTTTCTGCCTAAGAGGTCAACTTGGTAACTTAAAAGCATTGAGAGACTATCAATTGAATCACTTACGAGTTAGTGACATAATCCTTAGTCATGTATGGAGATGTGAGCACCCTCTGTTCCTGTGAACCCTTTCTCTCCAAGAAACTGAAAGCGTTATAGTTCTGAAACATACACAACCAGGCCAGGGACTGGAAGTAGCCACTGGTTCTCAAGAAGGGTCCCAGACCAGTGGCACCAGCATCCCCTGTTGGAAATGCAAATTGCTAAAACAGAAAAAAGAAAGGAGGGGATGCATATCGATCAGACTGTCCTCAGACTACAGAAGCAGACCTGGAATGGGCATTTTTAACAAGCCTTCCTGGATACCTTGTACACATCCATGCTTAAGAATCTGTGTGATTAATGCTGGGCTTTCTGACAAGGAAAAGATCACGGGACGGAAGTAACATAGACAGATCTGGAGAAGACAAAACCTTAGGGACAACAGCTTTATACCAAACTATAAACTCCAGAAATCTCCGCATGGAAAAAGGAATGAAATATCCTTTCCCTTTATGCAGATTTCTTGAGGAATAAATGCTCTGAGGCTTAGTTTTCAATAAAGTCCCAAGGATTTATATTTAGTGACAATAAAGCTACCATGGATCCCTGGATATATGCCAGGTCCACACTATACTTTCTATTATCTCATTTTATCCTTACAAAAACTTAAAATGTCAGTGTTATTTATTATTACTATTGTTATTATTATTATTATCACTATCACATAAATGTATGGTCTTAAAAAACACAAATACTGAGTACAGAATGGAGTTGCTATCTTAGGCCACTTACTGTTGTGATAACAAAATACCTAAGGCTATGAGGCTATTCTTTTTTTTATTTTTTTGTTTCAGGTTTTTTTCTTTTTTTTTTGGTTTTTTGAGACAGAATTTCTCTATGAAACAGTCCTAGCTGTCCTGAAACTTGCTTTGTAGACCAGGCTGGCTTCAAACTCAAAAAGATCCACCTGTATCTGCCTCCCAAATGCTGGTATTAAAGGCATGCACCACCACCACCTGGCTAGGCTAGGTCGTTTATAAAGTAAAAATGTCTGCATTATCCATACTCATAGTTCATGAGCCTAAATATCCAGGATAATGTGCCACTAGCTATTTGGCCTCTGATGAGGAGCATCCTAGATATGCAGGAAATGGCAAAGCCATTGGAAAGGAAAAACAATTGAAACTAGAAGACACCAAGGGCATGAGGTAGCCTCCAGTAATAGCAACCTGTTCTTGTGAGAACTAGCAGAGGTCTCACAGGAACTATAACCCCAGTACTTTCCTAGGTCCCACTACCTCTCATAATCAGGGAGCAAAATTCCCTCATGTGAAACTTTGGGGGACCCTTGAACCATCTCAGACATGGCAGTTGGTTCCCAAACCTTTGTGACCAGAGTCAGGGGCCTAGTTCTTTCAAAACAGCACTTGGCAACTTCCCAGGTCTAGCAAACAGCAAAACATTGTAAACAACTGTGACTTACAAAGCATCAAGAGGGGGTGCAAGCACAAGGCAGATCCCTTTAGGAAGACATGGCAGGCCTCTGAGGAAGGCAGAGGACAGAGCAGATGGAACTGGAGAGTGACAAATCCGGGAAAGGCAGGCCAGAACTCTGCTGAGAACGGCAGTAGACACATGAGAGAGGGTGGGAGACTTCACAAGACCTCGCAGGACCTGGCGGGGGGAGAGAGAGAGAGTCCAGATAAAGAAGCAAGAACAAGGGAGTGTGGGTGACAGCAGCCTGCAGGTTCTCTAACCTTTAAGACACAAGAGAGACGCCACTGCTACTACAGAAGAGCACTCATTTGAATGAAAAGGTTGTCATGCACGCATGTGACGTGGCCTCTATCCCTGGAGCTTAGGAAGCTTACGCAGAAGAGTGGAGCGCTTGGGGCCAGCCTGAGCTACCTATTGAGATCTTGTCTCAAAAAGAAAACAAAAAGAGAAGGAAAGGAAAAGAGGGAGTGGGGGCGGGGAGGGAAAGGAGAGGAAGGGACTGCTTCCAAGCGAGAGCAGCTCTCGTAAATTAATGATTGCAAATCATTGTAAACAGTGCCAAAGTTTGAGGAAAGGCCAAGAACATGAAAGAGAAATGAAGGTTGGGGATTTGAAGGCGGAAAAGCAAAGAGGCTTGTGCTTGACCCCACCCACTTCTTGGAACAGGCTAGTTCTGCCCTATTTTACAAGTACCAGTAACTAGGGCTTGTAAAATACGGAATATGTTTGGGAAAGCCAAATGCATTCCTTTAACACTTCAGACTCATGAAAGTTATTCTGGAGAACATATAATGTGACCGTTCTTTTAGTTTCTTGTGCATTGGATTGGGTGCAGGGCTCTTTGTAATAAAAAGGCATTTGTCTCATGCTACGATCTCATTTTTCTTCCCCCCCTTTTTTTGGGGGTGGTGGTGTGTTTCAAGACAGGGTTTCTCTGCTTAGCTTTTGGAGCCTGTCAGGAACTAGATCCGTAGACCAGGCTGGCCTTGAACTCGTAGAGACCCACCAGCCTCTGTCTCCCAAGTGCTGGGATTAAAGGCGTGAGTTTTATTTTTCTTTTTGAGTTCAGAATATATGGCTTGATTAGAACATCCAAGATAAAAGACATGGATGTGCTTTTGATTTAAAGAAAATAGTTGATGGAAGGTAATAGAAGCAGAAAAGAGTTACAGAAAAATAGAGCCTTCCAACATAGCAATAAGTAGATACAGAAAGAAGAAAGTGAGGACAAAGGACATTACACCTCTACAGGACCATGTGGGCACTGGTCTTTGCCTTCTATCCAAAGCGGGCCTTGTTCTCACAAAGCTGACATCCACGTGTCATTGCAGACTGCTCACAGATGGCGCATGGTACATGTGTATTTCCACTTCAGGAACCCAACACAGAGTGTCTGTCACTGTAACACGGTAATATAGATCATGCAGTTCAGAAACCCTGGAAATTCAGGAAGTCCAAAGTCAGGATGCCAGCTTAAGTGTCTGCTGAGGTCCACAGATGGCCACTTCCAGACTCATTGCAATCTTCTTGCCATGTCCCCACAGCACAAGGGATAACAGTGCTCTCTCGGTCTCTTCTCTAATGATAGAATCACATTTATGGGTTCTCCACAAGGGCTCTGCACTTGTGACTTGACAATCCTCCCAGGGCCACACCTCACAATCACATCACTCTGTTGTCCCAGTTTCCATGCACGATTTCAGAAGGACATAAACATTCCCTCTGCAGCACAGAATATCTAATATTTCAGTGGGTCTGTCTCAAAGTAGAGAAAAAAACTGAATGCCTAGGTCTTTGGAGAAGGCTGGCTTGGAGGTTCATGATGCCAATGTAGAAGCAATAGATGGGCCCTGCTCAAGGCACAGGCTGGGCAGATTGTTCTATGTTTATTACTAAAAATATATATACTTCTAGGCTATGTGAAGGCAGGCAACACGGCTCACAGAGTAAAATCATTTGCTGCATAAACCTAAGGAACTCAGTTCAAACTCATACAAAGGTGGAAGGAGAGACAACTTCATAAAGCTGCCTTGACCTTCATACATGTGCCATAACATGTACGTCCACTAAACAAAAACAAACATTAGTAATTTTTGCCAAAAAACTTAAAAAGAAAAGTTATATAAATACCATATCTTTGTACATTGGTTCTTATACAGAATGCACTACAGATAAGTAACATTTGTACAGTGATCTCTTTGTGTGTTATTTAGATAAATGCACAGATCAGCCAACATGATGTTGTATACGTGTACACATGAGTAGAATAATCCTTATTGTTTACAAGAGAAAAGTGACGCTCTCGGAAGATGGGTAGAGGACCGACATACCAGCATCAGAGAAGTCTACAGAGGAGACAGAATGCCTGCCTGTGGTCCAGAGAAGGAAGGGCTCTCGGCATGCGAAATGAGTAGCAGCGCTAGTTGGTAGCTACACAATGGACAGAAAGTGGGGAGTGCAGGAGCCTAGAGAAGGGCAGAAGAAGGGCCAAGGTGAATGTGGACAAAAGCCTGAGCAGTACGGATGGTCCTGGAAAGCTGTGTGAGATCTGAAGCATGACTAGCTTAAGAACAGAAAACAATTTCATGCTGTCTCTCTCGGTCTCACCTAAGATAGAAATCATCCCGTTGTCTTGTATCTAGTCTGTATATGTTATCCACCCATGTCTTGCTCCATTGCTATCTCTGTTTCAGGTCTACTGTCATAGTTTGCAATTCTGTGTTCAGATAACCCTTCCATAGAAGCCCTGTGGCTATCACAGAGTTTGTCTTGGTCTACCCACTTTTAACACATTGTGGAGTGGAGTGAGATTGCCGTCTCACATCATCACAGGAAGAATAGTGCATCTAATATTTTAAGGGAGAAGCAGTCTGTGTGGCTTTTACCGTAAGATATATAAATACTGTTATTAACCTGCTGCTGTGTCTAATTTATAGCTTAAACTTTATTATCAGCATTCATGTACAGAAAAATAGCATGCATAAGGTTTGATGCTAGCCCAGTGGAGGAACTGATGCTATTCAACTGGAGTCTCATCATGCTTTTTCCATGGCTAAGGGACTACTGAAGGATCCACCAGAGTACAAAAATACATACTGAATATACTAACCAAACTCTCTATGTTTATGTACACACATGGAATCCAAAAGGAGAACATGGAAGACATCATTTAATCAAAGCCTCCTTAGTGAATGTTTTCCATATATGTACAATTTGCAGCCAAGTGAAGCTTAAGCACCAAAATATTTTTAGTTAAAGCCATTTTATACGGGAATATTTCTGCAATGAGATAATTCCTATAAAGCATGGGGCACAAACCCTGGCACATAGAGTTCGGTAAGTGTTAGTGATTTTCAATGTTAATTAAGTGTATTATGTAAGTGCCTGCCTTAGATCAGAGTAAACAGAGTATAATTTACTCCTCTTGATGGCTCAAGGTCGTCGTAAACATTAACTGCTTTATGAAACTATGAGCACAAGGACACCTTGGAAGTGACCGGAAATTCTGGGGTTGCTGGCCCCTGCATGAAACAACACCACTGTGAGGGAAGACTAACAGTGGGACTGACAGACAGCTCCCTGCTACTCACTCCGTCGAGCTGTCACTTCTGATAGCCCTCTGTGTGCCTGCGCTGGGAGGCACCATCTCTCACCTCACAGTTTTCTACGCTAACCATCTTTGGGTTGAGACATAGAGCCATTTGAATATTGAAAATACTTTCTAACACAGGCTGCTCTAGTTAGCCTCCCTCAGCCCATTTCCCATTTGCCCAGAAACCTTGACGTTTCCAGAATGAAATCTGTGAGTCTAGCCTGGTGTGATGCTGCATACCTAATAATACCAGCAATCAAAAGACCGAGGCCGGAGGATTGCAAGCTTGGGGCCAGCCTGAGCTCCATAGTCAAACCCTATCTCAAAAAAATAAAATTATTAAATGGATCACCAACACTGAAAACGAGAATCAGGAACCCCTAGTGATCTGGAAAGTGGCATTTTGATTTGTGGGTTTGTTTTAGTATACTAGGGTATGGAAAATTGGCCCAAACTTTTGTCTATCAGAGAAACTTGACTTGGGCTGGAGAGATGGCTCAGTAGGTGAATCTGAGTCCATAGCTCTAGCTCCACAACTGGATATAGAAGTAGGACCTCTGCAACCCCAGAGCCCTGGAGCGAGGACAGATATATCTTGGGGCCTCCCTGGCCAGCCAGCCTACCCAAACTAGTGAGTTCAATATGTAAAATAAAGCTGGGAGTGACCAAGAAAGACACTCAGTGTTGCCCGCTAGCCTCCACAAGCACAAGTATAGGCAAACACACATGTACACCCACACCTACACACTACCATCCCAACACATGCACATTTTGCAGGGTGGGGTGGGCAGTCTTTATTTGATCAGGCTTTCAAAGAAAAGAAAAGTGGAAGCAGAGGTGAGAGGTCGTGAGGCATGCCGGGGCAATGAGTACTGGTTTACAACCCATCTGGGGCTGGCACAGAGGAAAAGACCAAGCACCCACTGTAAAGCGCACTCAAGGGCCGAGGATTTGCAGCCACGGGGTCTAAGGTGGTCAGTGGGGTAATCTGAAGCTGGTCACTCTTCATGCAAATGCTTCTCTGTGTACATCTGAGATAGCAGTACTTGCCATGAATGGCTGTGCTAAAGGCTAACTAAAAGGGCATTTTTCAGTAGTCTTCTGGAGCTGTCATAAGAAAGTTTTGAAGACCAGGGGGCCAAAATAACAGACATCTCCTGCCTCACAGCTACAGAAAGGGAGGTTCATGGTGATGGTGCAGGCAAATATGGTCATTCCTGTGGCCTCTGTTTGACTTACAGATGGCCATCTTCTCACCGTGTCCTGGTTTAGCCTTTTTTTCTGTGTGAGCATCTCCTCGTGTGTTCCCATTTACTCTTTTTACAAGGTCATAGATTGGATTACATTCCTAACAGCAATGTTTAGTTTAATCAAAAGCCCTCTCTCCAAATACTGTCACCCTCCAAGGCCATGGCTATTAAGGCTTCAACACATCAATTCAAAGAGAATCCAACACAGCCCATAAAAGGAGGCAGGCAAATGCTTTGTGGGATCTTTAGTGCAGAAGCTATGACTGCTGGAGACCTGGGGCTCAGGAAGACACTGACAAATGAGACCATAAGCGATGCACTGTGACACGCAGAGAACAAGCCATGGTGGTCTGTTCTCCAACACTGGCAGTACATGAGACAGTCATTTATTTGCTCCCACAGTTGACCTTACAGCTATATCCCTTCAGCAATTAAGTCTCAAGTCTCATCTTTGAATGTCAGATGCTGGGCTGGGAAGCCTAAAGACAGCAAGTTTGCCACTTCATGGGTCAGCTATACTGAAACTACGTCAGAACACGGGGTGGTGTCCTCCCACTACCTTCCCAGGTCCTAACCCTACTCTCCTTGTGTATGCACAGACACGTGGCATCTCACAAACATACGCCCCTTAACATTGCCATCAGTCCTCAGGGAGCTCAGAAACACGCAGTTACCCTTCTCAGAGTCGCTCATTAATAGTCCCTGACATTAATGACCCAGTTTCAGCAAGAAGTAGTTACAGAAGATACACTTTATCATCAACAAAAAGCTGGAAAGTTAGATCTCAAACCCAGGACAAGTCTCACTCAGTACCCATGGCTCCTCCCAGGGCTTCTCACCCTGCCCCTGACCTATTGTGAATGGTAATACATATTCTATGCCACTTCATGTTGGAATTTGCTAGTTTATTTTACAGGGGTTTCCAATTGATAGATGGCCTTGTGTCTCAAAAGAGACTTTGGGGTTTGAAACAGTGTGGAGACTATGAAAGACTATGGGGACTTTTGCGTGACAATATGGCCACAGCCTAAGGGGCCCAGAGAGTGAAAAGTGGTGGTTGGAATGAGAATGGCTCTGATAGGCTAATAAATCTGATGTTGGTCCCTAGTGGGCAGAACTGTTTCAGGAAGAACTAGGAGGTTTGTCCTTGGTGGTGTGTCACTGGGGATGGACTTTGAGGTTTCAGAAGCCAGTAAATCCTAGCCCCTCCTGCCTGCTGCATGTAGATAAGATGTAAGTTCTCAGTTACTGCTCGCTCGGTGCCATTCCTGCTCACCTGTTGCCATGCTCCCTGCCTTAAAACTCATAGACTCTCCTTCTGAAACTGTAAACAAGTCCCCAATTAAATGTCTTCTTTTATAAATCATCTTGACCATGGTGTCTCTTCACAGCAATGGAAAAGTAACTAACACATCCAACAATGTGTAATCTCATAATGAACTGATGCCTTCATCCCACTCTGAACATACACACACACACACACACACTCATCAATGCACAACCTCACCTCACCCTGAACAAACTTTGAACAACCTCACCTTGAACTGAACGCACTCACACAGACCTGATTGTCCTTCCTGAAGACTGAGCAACATAGAATTGACTGAACACATTCTCCCAGAAAAGAACACCCTAACATGGCAGTGAACACACACTTACCCAACACTGACTACCTCACCAGAGACTGAACGACCTCACAGTGGACCATATACTTTACTCTTATTGAACATGCCTCACCCAGCACTAAACACTGTGTCCAAGACTAGACATGTCCCTCACTGAATACCTTACTAAGCGCTCACTCAAACTACAATGAACATGGTCAGCCAAGACTAACAAACCTTACCTGCACCCTCCACTGTACGTGCTCACATGGCAATGAGCACTGTTGCCCTAGCTTACAAGCCCCCTCCCCTCACTGAATACCCACAAATAAGATGAGGCAATGCCACAATGTAGTGTACACATTGATCCCTCTGTGAACACCCTCACACCGTGAACATGTATAGCCAAGACTGAGCACCTTCACAATACACACCTTCGCCAGATTCTGAATATTCTCAGCCAGATATCAACACTGTCACCCCAAAATAAACTGCCTCTCCCATTATTGAAAACTATCACCCCAAACTGGATTCCACCACACCATAGTGAACTCACACAGCCAAGCCTGAGAAAACTCACAATGGACTAAATATATTTACGCTACAGTGAATACCCTCAAGTCACAAAGAATATTCTCACTGGGTGCCAAATGCAATCATCTGAGATTGGCAAACTTCCCAAAGGACTGGCAACCCTTAGATGGCGATGAACACTCACATTCCACAATGAAAGCAACTCTCACCTAAAAGAGAACCTCCTAGTTTGCTTTCATTGGCTGTGGTGATAACCACCATGAGCAAAAGCAACTTGAGAAAGAATTTCTTTTACTTTATAGCTTAGAGTCCATCATGAAGGAAAGCCAGAGCAGGAACAGATTGCAGATGTGGTAAACTGTTAGTGGGTAACGTGTGAAAATCTATCTACTGCTTCCTGTTTCCGTCAGGATCCCTGTTTCTATTTCACTTCTACAGTGCTCTTTATCTAAGATGGTTCCAGTTGAGCATCCTCAGGTTGACGGACACCTCATCCGTACTGCTTCATTTCCTCCTTACTAAAATTGATGCTTTTTTTCCCAACGAACTTGTCTAAGAAGGTGCAGCAATCCTGGAGAAGTCTCTTCTCTGGAGTCACCTCCTGTCCAGGACACCTTAAGTAGAACACTACTGGGAGACAATGCTGAGAGCAACACCTGGGGCCTCCACTGGACTGCTTTAACATTATGAGATAACAATGAAAGACTAATCCTGAGAAAAGTATTACACTGTGTACAGTAAATTCCTTTAAACAAATGTTCATCTGTGATGTTTATTTTATTTGAAATTTTTATAATAAAGTTTTTTCAAAAATCATTTGAAATTTTAATTTAATATTTATAATATACAAACAAAATAAAGTAAAAATTAGACTTTTCAATGACTTTAATTTCAAAAGGAAAACTGTTTCCAGGTGAGCAAATCTCCAGAGCACCATTTCCGTAGCCTGTTCCCAATGGGATCAGTTCTCTAGCTGAAGGACTGGAGGTGTGAGCATGCTCGCCCACATGGATTTTACACGACCGTCCTCCCACATGAAAGGAATATTCCGATCTGCAGTCTGGGTGTTAATGAAAGCCTCTGGGTAGCATACCGTCTTCTCCAACGAGCTGTAGAACCATGACCAGCTCAGATAACTTCCACCTGCCTTCCTAGGGAAGGTGATGAGAGCTCCCAAGATGGGATACTAGCACTTTTTTTGGCAAGGGTTTTGAGGTTTCACTCTTAATACAATTGTCCAGTATCACTACTGTGCCCATGATTTAGTTAATGTGCTTAAAATGAGTTGGGTTCTGGTAATGAACAGATTTCTAGTCAATCAAGATGACTGGAAGAAAGAACTGCGCTTGACAACGGTTTTCAGAAGCAGACTGTGGAGAGTGAACATGTGCAAGTAAAGGCTGCTCTCCTAATTTGCTGATGCAAAATTAATTGCTGGGCATGCTCCAGAGAAATCACACTCTTTAATTTAATGTTTGCTAGTGCAAACTTCACGAAGTAACAAATTGAAAAGTTGCTGTCCCTGTATAATGTGCTTCCTGGGAGTCAGATGGCCAATAATTAATACTGAGCAGCTGCAACAGCTGTAGGCATGAACATTAACCAGAGTTCATTACCTGCTCATCAGACAACAGCCTACCCCTGAGAGATAGCACGAGATCTCAGAGACAGATCACAGTTCACGTTTGGCATGATGTAGAAAACCACAGGAGGAAAGCTTTCAGGAAAACATGAAGGAGTTTCCTTTCCCTGCCCGTCACTAACGCAGCCAAAGGTCCTGGGCTCACAGTGTGTTCCTCCTGCAAACCTTCCAGATGAAGAAGCTTGGAATTAAACGTTTCAAAAACCTGCTAGTCACACAACAGTGACCTTTCTGGAATTGATTCAATGTATCAGCAGCAAATCCCAGGTTCTGATGCTCTGTTAGGTAGTAGGGAGGTGAACAGGGAGGACAGTCTAGAAAGACCACCACGTGAGTATGGAAGATCCTTGTCTCTACCTTATCCAATATGTGCCCACGTTTTCAATCAAAATAAACACTATCAGAAACTAGAGCTAAGTACTCTGGAACACCCCCCTCCCTCATACTTCCCAACACAACGGGGTTCACCCTCTCTGACCAAGGATCATCAACTCTGTCAAATCAGGCCTTGGAATCCTCTCCTGGCTTGAGAGGACCTCTGCTCTAAGCTCTACTCCCTCTCAGTCCTTTAGACATTTGGTGCCTCTTATTGTCTCAAGCTGAAAGAGACTCTACTTTAAAAGCAAAGCTTCCTCCATATCACCATAGTACTGGACTTCCAGGAGCAAACAGGAGTCAAGGGATGGCCGTACGCTCCAAGTCTATCCCTCAATATTGTCACAGCTTCAGCAGTTTCCCAAAGTTTTGACAGTCAGGGTGTAGCTCAGGGTTTCACATCTGTGGGTTCAGCTTGAAAAACCTGAGCCTGGTGTCCACACAGCCCTCGGGAGGGAGAGACAGGGGGGATCTTCAATTCAGGACCACCCTGGGATACATGTGAGATTCCTATCCCAATACGCATGTCCTCATGAAAATAAAGAAAAAGAAAAGAAAAGAAAAGAAAAGAAGGATGTGGAGGGAGAGATGTGAAGGAAAATAGGAGAGAGAAGAAGGAAGAAAAGACTGTTTAAAAAAGATGTTATTTCTGTACTGAACAAGCAGAGATCTATTTTCTTGTCAAGATTTCCTAATATCCCAATGCGTTTGCACAGAATCAACACTATATTGGATGTTGTAAGACATCTACATTGATGTATGGTATAAGGAAGATGTGACTGGGTTTTATGCTAATAATACACGTATTACAGAGGAGACCTGGACAGCCCTAGATGTGACAGCAATGAGGGGGCCTGGAACCCAAGTTCTATGGATACAGAAGACTGACTGTATGCTGACTGTTAATTGCTCCTTATGAAATCTGACAAGGTTATGATCAAAATTTAGGATATGATTCATCACTATCCATTAGTCTGGCCCATGTACGTTAAGACGGGATCAGTGTCAGGGAGGTGGCACAGAGTCAAACAGTGGTCATCAAGAGCCCTCCCATCTTGTCTTTGATCTGGCCTCTGCTCTTCCAAAAGTTGTCCAGAGAAAGAAAGAAGAGAAAACCCAGAGATAATGACTTTCATTGCTGTCTGTTTTTTAACTCCTTCCTGAAGACATCTCCTGGGAGGGCCACCTGCAGGAGTTACACTAAACATGTGTACCATAAACCCGACCACTCCCTCCCCTTCTGTGCACAGTAAGCAACCACTACTCACAGGCACAATACTCCTTTTCAGGGGAGGAGCAGGAAAGAAGCTGGGATTCCGTTCTCCTGCTTTTCAAGGCCAGGTTATGTGTGGTCCTGATGGAGAAAAGTTTTTTTTTTCAGTCAAAGCAAGAAAGCATCTATCGCTGTGTACTAGGAATCAGAGCTTTTGCTCAGTGTGTTCAATAGCCGCCCAGTAACTGAGTTTAGATGTGGTCATGAGTAGAATCTCCATGATGGCACAAGGACAAGTAGAGAAACTTAGCTAGCACATTTGCTCTGTCTCACTGTGTGATGCCCTCTTCATGTTATGATGTAGCAAGAGGGCTCTCATCAAATACTGTTGCTATGTTCTTGAACTTCCCAGCCTCCACTGCCATTAACCGAACAGACCCCTCTTCTTTAAAATGTACCCAGTCTCTGGCATGTTGTTATAATTACAAAAAAATGAACCAAGATATTCATTATCCTTGTTTTGTTTTCTAGGCAACCTGAGTATAGGAAGTTTGAGAAATAAAAATATAGATTTAAAAAATTCATTTAAGGCCAGTGAGTTGGTTCAGTGGGTTGATGATCTGAGTTCTAGCTCCTGAATACATACTGTGGAAGAAGAAAACTGATTTCTACATGTTGTCCGCTTACCTCTTCATGTGCACTCTGATCCACATACACGTATGTGTAAGTAGACAAATCCACCCACACGAGTGTAGTGATATGGGAGCGCAGGCCTGCTTTTTGTCCCGCCCGGCTCCCACACGGCTAGCTTAT
>LOJH01013980.1:11725-23975 GCA_001685095.1 Ellobius talpinus | reverse complement strand
GATAGAGCATATCTCAGAAAATGAGATATAGAGCAATAGAGGAGGACCCTGATGTGGACGTATGGCCTGCACACTGCACAAGCACATCACAGACACATAAACATGCATGATGAAAAGCCCCAGAAGTTTTACCTCCCTTTCCGAGCCATTCTAGCAACAAGAGCAGCAATGAATCTACTTATATCCACAACCTGGAGATGCTAATGATTCCCCCATCCTGGCTGGAGCCACTCCTTTAGGTCTTCGGCACAGTCCTTGTCTTTTCTCCCAGTGGTACGACTTTACTACATGAAACATCCCTCTGGGTCTGGCCCCGAGTGACTTCCTCTCAAAGGCTTCAGCAATATTAGGTCTTCTGAAGATGCTGTGGGTTAAAGCAAAGGCCTCCAGAAACACGGGTGGGGAGCTGGGGGCCTCATGTCAGGAGAAGATTATGCAGCAGCGTGAATATTGATGAAGCTGTAATTGGCTCCCTCTTTCAGAGCCTGGGCGTCTGCAGGCCCAAGCACTGGGCTAATTGTTGCAGGCAATTAATAACTTGGATCGTATTCACTCTGGCGCAGGCTGCCTGCTTCCTTGGAGGAGGCAAGTGAGGCTGGGAAAGGAATGCTAGACCTGGCTGCTTGCAGAATGCTGGGGGAGGAAGAAGGGTGCTACCCATCTGCCAACCTCCCCAACCCAACCCTGTTCAGAGCAACCCAGCTGGGGTTGGCACTGTTGCTTTCCCCAAACCTCTTTCTTCTCCTAAGTGATCAGTTCATCTATTCTCTCCTTTTGAGAGTTCTGTAAACTCAGACTCCCAAATGGAGCTTTAGGGAAGAGGGGGCTGGGGGGGAGGAAAGACAGTATTTCAGAGCAAGTGCAAACATGGATCCTAGAAGGCCTGGACTTCAACCCCAGTTCACCCATGACCTTGTGTGAGCTCAAGAGGATGATTTCCTCAAAGAGGACCTGGGCAAGCTTACCAAGCTCTTTCCTCACCAACCTAATAATTGATGAAACACAACCAATCATTCCATCATTTATCTTTCTGACTACATTGGATTAAACTCTATATAAGTGACGATTGAACAATTGCCTATAAATGAGTCCGCATCTGCCATAAAACTCACTACAAGTGTAGTAGCAGTGGGGGTCTTCCTTAATCCCAGTTTGCAGATGGGTAAACTAAGTGTCAGCTCACCCAAGTTCACATGATTACTACAATACACACACGCACACACCTTGAACCCCAGCTTTTCCCAAAGTCAGAGTGTTAGCAGATTAAAAAGGGAACTACTTCAAAAAGTATTTATCCCCTTCCACCATGCTGGGACAGTGTCTTAATATACCATATTTTTTAAAATAAACACTCCCAACCCTCCCTATATGCTTAACCCTCAGCTGCTCAGCTATCTGGTGAAATAACCTGATTTGTGCACACTCTTCCTCACCAGTGGAGCAAAGAAATAGGAGGAACTAGCATCCTGGCTCCAGGAGTATGTAGACGGCACTGACACTTACCCACATCTTAATCTGTGCCGTGCAGACGTGTCAAATGCTGCTTTTCATAGGGATGCTCTTATCTGTTAAGCCTTGATAGCCATTGCCACGCACAGGTACTTTCATTGTCTCCGTTCTATAAATGGAGGGGGGAGGTGAGACCTCAGCAAGGTGAAGTAACTTTCTCAAGGTCACACAGCAGTTGGTAGGGAGTGGAACAGGAAAACAGATCTCCTGAGAAAGCTGGACTGGAGGCCCTGCTTTTGCATAGCTGGAGACCAGACAGAAGGGGCAGTAGAGGAATGGGAACCAAGGACAAAGTAGCTCTTTATGGCTCCCATCCCTTTCAAGAGAAGGCTTTTCAATTAGTTGAGAAGACAAATGCAAGGGAAGCAGCTCCTGGGTACCACGAGGCATTTAAATCAGACCCAGGAAACACTTCCGGCAGAAGGCACTGGAATTTGGAGACCTAGGGGAAGATGGGGAATGGCAGTCTCTGCTGCCTCACAGCTGGGCCCATCATGGGACCACTGGAGTCATCTCTGGGGAGATCCTGGAAGTAAAGGGTGGGGTTCAGGGAGGTGCCCGAGGACAGGGACAGCCAGGGAGAGAGGAAAGGCTAACAGCCCCTAAGCAGGATTTGCTCAACTCTCCACACTTGTGCCAGTTCTGCGGCCACCACAGGCTCTCCCTTACAGCAGACATATTTCAAAGGCCTGACTCCATTTGCATTTTTAAAACCCTGCTGATAGCCTGGGCAAATCATATCCTTTCAGGATTTCTCGGTATCACCCTTACAAAACACACACACAAGAGAGAGAGGGGTGGGGTGGGGAGAGAGAGAGACCATGGTCAGGTCCGCTGCCTCTGTACTTTCCCTTTGAAGAGGGTCCGTTATGAAAGGCAGAGCGAGCCCTGGCCCTCTGGAGATTACCCGGAGCTCTGGAGAGGGGAGAAAGGACTTTAATGAAAGTAGGAAGGATGTCATCGGGGCTCTTAGCAAATGTAGCTCCTGGGAGAATGGGGGTCATATCCACAGTGTGGGTTGGTGGGAGGCACAGCACCCTGGGGGCAAAAATGGGGTGTCCTGTGATTCTGCCAGACTACAGGGAAGAGCTCAGGGCCTCTGAAGAACTTTAAGGGGGCTCTTAGAAGCAAGAAGTCTTAAAAACAAGCAGAAAAGAATGAAGCTATTCACCCAGAAGAGCAAGCCTCTGCTCTCAGCTGGGCTTGGGAACACACTTTGTGTCTCCCATTACTCCCTTAGAAACAAGAATTTCCTTGGTTCTCTTTCCTCCCACCTCCCCCCATGGCTACTCTTTCTCTGCCTCCCTCTGGGATATGTTAGGTGGAGCCGGATGTTTGCAAGGTGCTGCTGGGCTGCTCTGGGCTGCTCTGTCTAGAGAATCACATTTGGCCTCTGCATTTGTGGCAGAATACACACACCCTCCATTTTAGGCCTTAGTTTTCTCTCTCTCTCTCTCTCTTTCTCTCTCTCTCTCCTTCTTTCTCCCTCCCCTCCCCCCTTTCTTGGCATCCTTCCTGCCAGGAGCAGACCCTAACCCTAATGTCTTCAGGGTGGCATGAATTCACTACAGATCTTCTGACAGATTTGGTGGCTGGCCAGTGGGTCCTCTAAAAATCCTTCCCAAACATATGGGGGGGGGGCAAATGCCAGGGCAGGAAAATTAGCTCTGGTCATTTGCTTCTATGCAGATGAGCTCTGGGGCACCCAGGATCATAAGTGCGCATACCTCCACCTGGCAGCCAGTGAGTGAGTGCAGTCCCCTGGGACTGTGTTCAAGAAAGCTGAACAGGTGCTGCAGGTGAGTGACAAACAATAGGGGTTCACTGTAGAACCCCAAGTTGTCTCCATTTTAATTGAAATTTTGTTTGTTTGTTGTGTGTTTGGAAGGATGTACATGTACCACAGTGCGTGAGTGGAGCTCAGAGGATAGCTCACGGAGTGGGTTTGCCCTGGGGATCGAACTCAGTTGTCAGGTTTGGCAGCAAGCACCCGTTAAGCCATCACCCAGGCCCCTAGGTTTCCTCTTTCAAAATTACAGATGGGGGCACGGGCTACAGTGCGTAGAGCCAGGTGTGGGATTTTCAATAGTTTTATGTCTTAATGCTTCTGCATTCTCCTCTATAAAATGGAGACTTCCTGAAGGTAGAGATTTCAGCTCACTTATTTCTCTATCTTCTTGGTTCTCCAGAAGTTCACATTCTGATTTTACATCATAATCGCCTGAGTGGCATCCCTCCTGCAGCATGAGGCTGGAACCAGGTCCCTTTGAGGGCTCGCTTGCCTCTCCTTGGGTGACATCAAGGCCAATGCCTTTGGAGCCCTAAAAGAGAGAAATGAGGCCCGGAGCGGCGGCGGCGGGGGGTATGGGGGGGAGGATAGTCTTGATTCCTGGTCTCCTTCCTCTTAGGACACCCATTCTGCAGGGGATGGCAGGCAGACCTTGTGCTGACTGGACGAGTGCCTGGTCCCAGGGGCTGGCAGGGCTCTGGGCTCTGCTGCCAGAGAGGTGAATAGAGGAGGGAGGAAGGGATGGTGCCAGGCGCCTGGGCTTGGCAGCCACCTCCGGAGGGCATCCCGGGATGCCCTCGAGTGTCCAGCGGGTTGGTGAGATGCCAAAGATGGGCAGATGTCGCTGAGAGCCGCCAGCAGGAGCGCATGCCTGGGAGAGACCTGGGAACCCAGAAACCTCGGGGGCTGGTAGGGGGCATGGCCAGGGCCGTTTGCAGAGTATGGGATTGACCCCCAGGGGTCGCTGCGCTATGCGTAGCTCCTGCTCGCCAGCGCGGGGAGCCTGGCTGTACCACCACGCGATTCCCGCAGGGGGAGCGACAGCCAGGGCGGCGCCTGGCGGCGGGATCGGGGGACAGCAGCGCACGGCGGAGCGCAAGCCCTCGCCGGGACGGTGACGCAGAGTCCGCAGGCGCTGAGGCTGTAGGCGCCAGTGGCCGTGGCACGGCGTGACTCCAGAACCTGCCCGGGACACCCCCCGCACCCCGTGGTAGGAACCGGGACCCAAACAAAGGCGGGCGGCAGATAAAAGGCGGCGGCGGCGCTGAGTGCGCCGGGTGCGCGCTGGGAACCCAGTTGTCACTGACCTGCCCGCGGTCTGCACGCCCGGGAGAGGAGCTGGGGGAACGCGGGGCTCCTGCAGCTCTGAGGACCTTCCTCCCTGAGACTCCCCACAAGGGACAAATCTTCTTGGCGGGGTGGCCGAAGCCCCCAGTTCCCTACGGCACCTGTGTTTCACCCTAGCTCAGCTCCGCCAGCGAGGTGAGTGGGACGGCCGCTGGTCGCCATCGGGGCTGGGGATGCGCTGCTCAGATGAGGGGAAGGGGATAACGCGCCACACGCGCCAGGGCCTGCGCGGGGGGTTGGAGGGGATGGGAGGGGAGTGAGGAAAGTTCTCCCGCTCTCGGGCCACCCCGGGCGAGGGCCTCGGCGTCCCAGGAAAGCCGGCTGATGAGGACAGAGTTCAGATCTCAGAGCTTGTCCCCGCGCTTCCGAGGTCGGATCCCAGCCTCACATCAAGGCGTTAGGGAGCCGCTGCAGCTTCGGTCTGCCGGAACGAGTTTAACGTCCAGAGTCAGCCTGGATTCCGACCCCCGTACCCCTGCTTGTCCCAGTGGGTGTCTGTCTGGGTCCATAAAAGTTGAGCGTCAGCTACCCCCATCCGCTGTCCGCCGGGCTTCAGGGGAGGGAGGGGACAGGAAAAGGTGAACGATGGCCTCTACAGCTGCCCCCTACTTGAGAGCACTCACGCGCTCAGCGGGACGTTCTTCGAGTCCTGGGGCGCGGTTAACCCGCTGCAGGTGCCGCTGCGTGAAGGAACCTTTGAGGCTCCGGCAGGCAATAGAAGCCTAGCGCTAGAGGGTCCCTAACTCGGCCCAGAACGTCAGTGAGGGCTATGATGGGGTGGGTATCTGAGCAGCCATGGAGCCCAGAGTCAGGGGAAGATTCCCAGCGTAAGTGACTGCGAGTCCCGAGAGCCAACCCTGCCGCTGGGAGAACTTTTCCCAACTCCCCGGGGAAGACGTCTCCTTAGAGGTTTCCTATGCAGGACCTCTGCCTGCTCCATGGAGGTTGCCAGCTAACAGCGATGCTTCCTGAATCTGAGCGCGGGTCCTGGCCTGTCCGCACCCTCGGTCAGTACCGCGGACAGCGCACCGGAGCCTACAGCTTCATGCTCCACAAGCACGCATTAAGCACGCGCGCACGGACACACACACTATCCATAGATCGTTCGCCAACACTCTATGCACAAATTCACACTCCATTCTGGTAAACATACTCCCTTCGTGGCTCATAGGCACACATAACGCACATACAGACCTAGGATTCACACCCACGTGGACAAGCCTAATCTTTCCACAAGCCCCAGTTTGCGGACCAGCGTGCATCCCACCCGACGCTCTCTCTGGAGGATGCTTTAAAACCCCAAACTCCGGAGACCACTGCATAGGACTCCCGCTGATACCTAAGGACACATAGGGTCTCAGGCTGTGGGGCACAGAGACTGGCGCGTGTACACACAAACACACAGGCTCAAACATCCCCTTTCTCCTTCTACTGCAGACCTCCCCGGAATCAGAGTGTCTGCCGGAAGGAGCGAAGCAGCTGTTAGGCTCAAAGGAAGCTCCGGGCAGCAGCCCAGCCAGGCAGGCAGGCGCCTCACTGTCTTGGTTTGAAGCTCAGTGTCCATTTCGTACTCTCCACCCCCATGCCTCCTCAAGCCTCTTCCTGGCATATCTTCTCCCTCCAGGGTCTGCAGTCCTTGCTTGTGCTGTCTTTGTTCGCTGCTCTGCTCCTTCCCAGGGTTATCTTTCAAATACACACCCTTTGGTCTTTCCCGTCCATCATCCCACCAGGCTGGCTCCATTCCTTTTCTGAGTTTCCTTCGCTTGCGTCTGACCCAGTCTGCACTCTGATACCTGTGCTGGCAGTGCTGGCCTTTGGGGCACTGACTCGGGATGGCTTCCTCAGCTACAGTTTCCATTCACCCCTTCCTGCCTCTTGGGCTGTATATATATATATAGCCTCTCTGTCCAATATCCTTGGCAGTGCTTACTGCCAATCTTTGAAATTTTTCCAGGGCCAGAAGCCTCAAAAAGTGTCTTGAGGGGGCACCAGAACCTGGAGAGTGAGATAATACTGGGGCCACAGAAAGCCTTAGTCCTCCTGGAAAATTGGCATTTTGAAGGATCTGTACCCATTCCCGGCTTGTCCTTTGACAGTCTTGTTCTCTTGTCCTTAAAATTCAGAAAAAGCTTGAGAAAATCCTGGTAGTAGAGGGAGAAATGAGCCAGAAATGGGGATACCTAGATCTTGGTCTCAACCTGTCACAGGTACCCAGAGCTCCCTGGACAGACTCCCACCCTAATCTCAGCTCCAGGCTTTCCATTATAAAAGGGCACCACTGCCCACGGGATCCCTTTTTGGACTTGATTATGAAGAACGCCGACTCTCTTGTGAGTGGCTGGACTTGGGATTGAAAATCATGTTTGCAGATCTCAGAGGTTACAGTGCCTCACAACTTCCTCAGAAATCCTCACTACTGCCCCAGCCACCCTGCAAGGGATGCCCAGTTGGTTAGGACCAGAGATGCCAAGTAATTTTCTTAGGGCCTCACTGATTGGGTCTAGTCACCATGGAGGCAGACACTGATATGGCTGTCCACTGTGTCAAGCCATTTTTTATGGTAACAAAGACTTCCCTCACTACCTACCACACCTGGCTATTCAAAGGCAGATGGGGTGGCTGGATTGAAGATCCTTGTCCCCAGACACATGGCCTCACAGAAGGGACTGGCCAAGGCACCTTACCTGTCAGTGTTATCTCAAGTGTCAGCCTCAAGTCTCTAGGACCCAACCAAGCAGCCTGCCCATGGGCAGTCAGATCTGTGCAGGGAGGAATGGCAGGCCTCAGCACCGTTTGGCTAAGCAGTTTCTCAGAACCTCTTGATTTGGGGGCTGCACAGTATGGTGCCAAGGGACAGGGCGGGCTCCCTAAGGGAATCACCAATCTACCATTGTTTGTAAATATAGGCACCCCAAAATGATGACCATGGCGATGTCATGGAAGCTGATAGTAATAGCCTTGGTGCTGATAACCAACAGTAACAGAAGTTTAATTGGAAGCTTGGTGATTAGTTCTCCGGCCCCCTTTTCCCCTCTTTGGAATTATTTCCTCACCTGTACACTTCTGTGTTCCTTTTCCTGAATGCTCAGGTGTGGGCAGTGAGAGTCACTGTCCCTTGTCCTAGCCAAGGGAGGGGGCTTGTCATTTGAAACCCTCTCTATCACTGCCTACCCTCCTCCCACTGGAGCCTGTTTCTGCCCATGGAGTGGGAGAGCCTTCAAAGTCTGTCAAAACGCCCTCCAAGGCTAGATTCCAAAGCACCAATATCCCAAGGAAAATAAATAAAGAGAGCAGTGTCAGCCCGAAATAGAAACATGCACCCAGTCACAAAATATGCATGTTTTCCATGAGTTGCATTTCACAGGTAGACCATGCAGCATGCGCTCCAGCTGCTCAACAAAGGCCAGAGGCAGGGATGTTGCAGGGACCAGTCCAGGGAAGCCAGCAGAACCAGAGAGCTTGCTCCTCACATTAAGAGACCACAGGACCTGAGCTGCCCTGGCTGGAAAGTGCCAGAAGGTGAATGGCAGTTAATATGTTCCTGTGGGTTAGTCACCAGCTCTTCGGGAAGGGACGTGCAAAGCTGGTGGCCTTGGGTCCCCTGCTTGCAATGAGAGGCTGGCAATGGTAGTACCTCCAACAACAGTTGCCAGTAGTTGGATGCCTGCTGTGTGCCAGACACTAAATACATTGCACAGGCAATCGTGTGTAAGCTTTGAGATCTTCTCGTGGCATGGGGGCTGTTACTCTCAAGGAATTTGTGGGAAAACAGGGATCCAGGAAATAAAGAGACTAGTCTGAGCCCACACAACCCAAAGAATCCAAGTTGAGACAGAATTTTTGTTTGCTTGTTTAGTTTTTCATGACAGGGTTTCCTCTGCATATCTCTAGTTATCCTGGAACTCACTCTGCAGACCAGGCTGACCTCGAACTCACAAAGCTCCTCCTGCCCCTGTCTCCCAAGTGCTGGGATTAAAGGTGTGTACCATCACACTTGGCAGGACCGAGTTTTGATTTGAATGAAACAAAAGGCTCCATTTTGCCCAGGATTATGCATTGTTGTGGTTATTTCTTTCTTGTTTATTTAATATGTTTTGTCAAGGAAATCACTTATCGTTAGCATAGTAATATATGCCATAATCCCAGTGTTGGGGAGACTAGGAAATCCAAGGTTAGTCTGGAGGATGTAATGAGACTTTGTCTCAAAAACCAAATAAACCAAACAAACAAACAAACAAAAACAAAAAAAACAGACCTACCTATGTGATTGTTTTCAAAGAATGTCAATTTCTCTTCCTGAGGGATTTATTAGCTTTGTCACAAACACGTCTCCCAGTGGCCTGAGCCGGTACCCTGGGCTGGGTACCTAGGACTTCTGAGCCATGACGGGGCTGAGATTGGGTCCGAATGCCTCAGTTCTTCATCTTAGACTGTCCAACCTTGGAAGCCCAGGCAGCTTCCTGAGAGGTGGAGCCCCATCGAGAGACAACTTAACTCAGAGGAGACCAGTGCCCAAGAGGCTGTAGATGGGGAGGTGACTTCAGAGAAGGCAAGAGAGTCTCCTAGCATCACTCAGCATTCTGGTGCCAGAACCTGAGTCTCCTCAGCTTGCAGAGGGGCTTCTGGAGCTGTTCAGCTGGTCCAAGGGGACTGAACCCATGCGGCTGTGAGCCAAACAGTGCCCCTTCGAGGGCAGAGACGAAGTTCTTGCTGTTATTGCTCCAGCCAGCTCCGTGTCACAACCAGTAACTGTCACATAGCATGCCGGGCATGGTGCTAGATGTCCTTTATGTTCTAACCCTCACAATCACCCCCAAAGGCAGGCATTCTTGTTCCATTTTACAATGGAAGGAAACTAGTGAGACCAGAGAGGTTGAGTCCTTGCCCAAGGTCACACAGACAGTTAGGGAGCAGCTGGAGTCCAGCAGAGCCCTTGAGAGCAGGCTCACTGTGAGAGCGAGGAAAGGGGAGATGTGGGACCAGAGCCAGGGGGAAGGTGGAGCCACTGGGCAGCCCCAGCCTATTTATATGACACCTCTCCAGCCTTGTCACAATTGCTGGCAGTAGCAGCTACTTTGTCCTTGTCAATCCCTGGAAGGAAGGAACCCAGAGCAGCATCTGGGACCAGATGTCACTAGAGTGTAGGGGTGGGAAAATTTTGCCTTAAATTCCAGGTAGAGTCACCACTAGAGGGGGAGCCATGGCATGTAGGCCCCATGTGCCCTGGATTCTAGCATCCCATTTCCTCTTTCTCATAAGGGAGACAGCCTGGAAACCTGGGAAGTTTGGAGCTGCACTGGTGACAGGCTCAGGTCTCAATGTATTGGGAACTAGGAAGTAGGGACAATAGAAAGGTTTGTACGGGTTTTGATGCCAGCCTATGCCATCTGGGTCTCTACAGAGAGGGGTGTCCTGGGAGACAGTATCAGAGCCTTAAGCCTCCTAGAAAAGGCCTTCTTAATTCCCTACAGCGCTAAGAATCTGCCTGCACAGCCCCATGGTGTCAGGCACTGGGCATTCAGAAACAGAAGGATCTGTCTCTATCCTTGCAGAGTACCATGGAGTCCCCTATACCACCCCTGACTCCTGCTGCCTTGAGAGCAAAGGTGACAGGTGATGGTTTTCCTGTGTCCCCACCAGAAACAGAAAATGGCCAGGTATTTTCTGGTACTATGGACCTGATCCAAGCAAGCGGTCTTTTCCAGGTCAGGGGGAAAGTTTCTGTGGATGCTATAATAACCAGGCATGTTTTCTGTCTTTGTGGCTGTGATGGGCAGGACTGTGTGGCTGGTTCTTCCCAGGTGACATCGGGTCCTGATATCCAGCACAAGTATGCCGCTGGTCAGTAAAAGAGGAGACATGACTGGCGATGGGTCCTGTCCTGAAGGAGAGGTGGGGATTTTTCTGACTCGGGAAGGTGGCTTGCATGGAGTTCAAGGACAGAAAGATGATGCTAAATTGGAATGCTGGGGTACTGGGAAGTAATGTTTTCATTACTTTCCAAGTCCTGACCTTGGTACTTTCGTGGGGGATTTCTTACGAGCTGCTGAGTGGTCACCCCAGTGATAAGAATTACTCCAAAAATAGGCAGCATACTTTGAGATTTTAAATTTTTATTTATGTGCATGATAATGTTCTTTTTGTTTTGTTTTTTAAAGACAAGGTTTCTCTGTGTGGTCTTGGCATTCCTGGAACTCACTCTGTACAGTTCCAGGCCGGCCTCGAACTCACAGAGATCCTCGTGCCTCTGCCTCCTGAGTGCTGGGATTAAAGACATGTGCCACCACCGCCCAGCTTTGTATGAGTGTTTTGTTTGCATATGTGAACCACATGTGTGCCTAGTGCCCAGAGAGGTCAGAAGAGGTCGTTGGATACCCTGGAACTGAAGTTATGGACAGTTGTGAGCCACCATGTGGGTGCTGGTTCTCTGCAAGAACAAGTGCTCCTAACTGTTGAGCCGCCTCTCCAGTCCCGCGCAGCACACTTTGAATGTTTGCTACTCAGGCTACATTCTGTGGAGTTTGTCCTCATGCTCACCTGGCAACAGGTGGCACTCGCTATGTCCATCATAAGGGTTGGAACTGGGAAGCACAGAGAGGTGAAGCGGGAAACAAACGAGACAGGATTTAAACCCAGACAAGCTGATGGCAGACCACTATGTGAGGATGAAGCCCACAGCTTGGCCTTTGCTAACACCATGGTCAGAAGTACTTTTTGGATCCTCAGTGATCCGGGTAGCTGTTATGTCTGACTCCGGATGGGAATTGGTCATTTTCAGTCCTGATTGCCAAGCAGCCGAACAAATCACTTTCCAGATGTTCAGATGTGGCCAGCTGACAGACATTCTCTGGCTTTCATCCAGATTGTTTTCCCTTTCCATTCCTCATCGACACAGTTGGGTCCCAGGTCCCTCTATAAGATAATTATAAGATATAATAACATCTGATAATTCCTGGTTGCAAGCCTTTCCTGATTTGAAAACTTCGTTGTGTGGTTTCACAAAAATAGGATACTGGTTTTGGTTCTAGTCTGTAATCCAGACCTGAGAAAAATTAAGCCAGAAAGAAATCAGGCCTTGGAAAAGCATCAGCCGCCAGATGCCACCTTTCTGGTCTGGCTTGGGGGCAAGTACTGAAGTAGCAACTGCTGCATGGTACCTGCAAGGCAACCTGATTGCCCTAAAAGGTCCAAAAGGATTGGAGCAGACCATCTGAAGTAACAGAGTTGGAATCTGTGATAAGCGGGGTCATGTCCGAGTCAAGAGATGTCCTTGGGCATCACTGACCTTGAGAATGGATCCAGGGTGAGAAGGTTCATGAATCTTTGGGGGAAGAAGAATTTCAGGCACCACAAAGTCAAGACTAGGACGATTTCATAAAATAACAGTCCTTTTATATAGAAAGTACCAATAAGGTGGGATGAATGCATGGATGGGTGGGTTCATAGATGGTTTCATGCTTGTATGGGTGTGTAGATTGATGCATGGGTAGATGAGTAGATGGATGGATGCATAATGGGTGGATAGACAGATGGATAGATGCATAATGGGTGGATAGATAGATTAATAGATGCATAATGGGTGGATGGATGGATGGATGGATGGAT
>LOJH01013980.1:0-11707 GCA_001685095.1 Ellobius talpinus | reverse complement strand
ATAGATAGATAGATAGATAGATAGATAGATAGATAGATAGATAGATAGAGGTATGGATAAAAAGTGAATGGGCTTATGCATGCATGGATGGGTGAATGTGTGGAGAGTAGGGTGGATGGATGCATGGATGGATGACTGGTTGCATGGATGCATGGATGAATGAGTAGGTAGATGCATGCATGGGTGATGATAGATGATGGATGATGCATGGCTGTGTGTATTTATGTATGTATATATGACCCATATATATATATGTATATATGGGTGGGTAGGTGCACGTATGGCTGGTTAGATAGACAATGGATGAATGCACACATTTGTGGACTCTGGGTAGGTGGTTGCATGGATAGATGGATGGACAGACATGGATGGATGGATGGATGGATGGATGGATGGATGGATGGATGGATGGACGGACGGATGGATGGATCTGATGAACTTTGGTGATCAAGGCTTTGATTTGTCAGGGCCAGGCTCCAGGTACTGATGAATGAACGGGCCTATGTCCCTCTCCTCATTTTTAAAGAACTTCCCTTACTCCAGGAAGAGTTGCCCTGTCACTAGAGAAGGTCCCTGAGTCTGAGAAGCCTGCGGAGGGGTCTTTCGCTCTGGATTAGAGACCCTAACACATTCCTCTCCTGGAAGGATATACAGTAGATGAAGCCACATCCAAGTCTAGGATCATGGCAGGGCCTGCCACTGTGCGGTGGGGAGCAGCTGCTTTCCCACAGCTGCCAGTTTAGCCAGGGGCAGCATTTGAATAAGAACCAGTTCAGTTTGCTTGCCGCCCTCACCTGCCCAGAAGACTAAGTAGATTGCTTCTCCTTCTGCTGTCCTCCATTAAACATGCTTAGACTCCCACCTTACATAGCTCTCCTTGCCCTGCGGTGATGCAGGGCCCACAATGCCACTGGCTCGGGATAAGGAGAGATGATCTGATCCTGTGAGCCTCATTCTCCCACTCCATCTCCTGCCCCCACCCCATCCTGAAGGACCCTCAGTTGTGGGATTCCCCTGGCACCTGTGAATCTATCTAGGAGGGCACAATGCTGACAGATGCCCTCACCCCAAGATCTCAGGGAATCAGCAGCCCCCTCCCCAGCTAGCTCCATCTTTTCCGTTACCTCCTGCATTCTGGCCCTTTGGAGACTCCGGAAGACAGAACTGGGTTGTCTTAGAAGCTCACTGGAATCAGCCTTCCCATTTGACAGAAGTGCCAACAGGAGACAGGGATGGGACTTGGTGATCTCTCTGTGTGAACAGGTGGTATGGGTGCTGGAGCCGGGACCCGGTGGCCTTAGTGAGTCCCTCCAGATTTTAACCCTGGGGCCCTGAATCTCCCCATTATTTTTATGGTAAAAAATTGCAGAGGTGAGGGTGGGCTCTTGAGGACCCTCTCTCTGCCCAGAGCCCTCTGCCCTAGCTGCTCAGCTCTGACCCACTCCTGCCTGTCTCAGTAGCCAGTAGGGTCATCATGGGGTGGACCAGAGCTCTGAGCCAATATCAAGTAAGGAGGGATACTAGGCTCTCCTCCAGCATTGACCACACTTCCTCCATGGATGCCGGAACTGTCAATCAGCAGTCACTGGGGAAAGCCACTGACTTGGGCACAGAAAGGAGAATTCATCTGGCTGGACACCCTCAATGCAAAGCAGGGTGTCCATCTCCAAGGCTGGCGTTTTTATTCTCCTCTCTCCTGGGGCCCTGCTGTCCTGCTTTCCCATCTGGGGCCTGGCCCAGACTGTCGCTAGAATGACTCGGGTAGACACTGAGTGTGCACACCAGCCAGGGCGCAGTGTATACATGGGAATGCGCACACCAGCCAGGGCGCAGCATATACATGGGAATGCGCACACCAGCCACGGTGCAGCGTATACATGGGAATGCGCACACCAGCCAGGGTGCAGTGTGCACATGGGAATGCGCACACCAGCGAGAGTGCAGCGTATACATGGGAATGTGCACACCAGCCACAGTGCAGCGTATACATGGGAATGCGCACACCTGCGAGGGTGCAGCGTATACATGGGGATGCGCAAACCAGCCAGGGTGCAGTGTTTACATGGGAATGCGCACACCAGTGAGGTTCGGGAGGGCTGATTTTAGAGCCCAGCATTTTCAAATATGTCAAACTCAAGTAAAACCTAACAGTGAGAAGTTCAGGCTGAAACGAGCCCCAGTAGACCTTTAAAAGATGCTGTTTTCTGCTTTGCAAATTGGAAATCATTCCTCGGGGTAGAAAACACGATAGCAAACGGTCTGAGAGCTGGAAGCTGCTGCAGAGTCACAGTGTCCGAGTCCCCTAGGTTGAGAAGATCAAAGCTGTGCAGGAAATGGCTCTGGCTCGGGTACATGGAGCCTGGGTGGCCTCTACCATTCCCCTGCCTCTCATCAGGTGCTGATGTTTTATAAGCCTGGGAGTCAGGAGCCCCAAGTTCTCAAGGGCAGGGGCTCTGCCCCAGAGATCTCATTTCTTTCTCACCCAGAACCAGTCACAGTACTCCCCAAGGCTGGAGCTTGCTTTTGGTTCCTGTTTATCTTACAGCTTCTCTGTCCCCTCCAGCTTCTCTCTGAGAGGTCTTTGGTCCTGAAGAGTATTGCCACATGCTTAGGCCCATGGGTAGGGTCTGGGTGTATCTGAGGCCTTTCCCAGAACTAGGCACTGTAAGATGGCCCCCTGCTGGGTTGTGTCTCAGGGAAGCCAAAGGCACCCAGCACACAGCTACTGGCTACTCAGCTATCTCTGCCACATAGTGCGATGGTATTGCATTGTCCTTGAGTGCCAACTCCCACTACCCCATTACACAGTAGCTTGTGATCAGGGTAAGGGGCAGACTTCCCCCCAGCACGCTACTGTTTCCCCCACTTAGATTAAGGCGACTCTTCCCCCTCACTGTCTGGGGAACTGCTGACCAGAGGCTGTCGATGACCCGCTCTAGTTCACACAGCAGGTCTGTGGCAGGCCAGGACCAATTCTGCTGCTGCTTCCTTCACCGCCCTGCCCCTGAGAAAGCTCCAGCAAGAGCTGCCTGGAACCAGGGAAGCAAGAGTGGTTTTACATATTTGCTAATCGGGTCTTAGAGAGAGAGGAGCCCTGAGCTCATCAGCCAGGAAGGAATCCAATTTGGCTTTTATAGCCCTGGTTATTCACCCTCCATTGTGGGCTCTTTCTCTTTTTTTTTATTAACGCAATCTTCTTGGGGCTGGGGCACTGCAGAGACTGCTGAGCCTCAGGGGTTCCGGTCTCCAGAGCCCCACATGGCATTCCAGGCAGTGACCAGGATATGATGGGAAGGGGTGACAGGGTGGGTGGGCTTTCTGGAACCTTCTGACCTTCCCACCAGGAATACCTGGAAGCATGTTCTAATTTCCACCTTCTATCTGTGCTGCTGGGCACATTAAGCTTTCATTGTCTTGTTCTCTGTGATGTTAAGACTGCTTTAAGGGCTCCAGAGTCTGGGCTGATTGATGGGTCTGGGGAGAGGCTGGGAAGAGCTGCACAGGTAGGAAAGGAGAAGAGGAAAGGGGGAAAGGAGGAGCGACCAGTGTGTGCAGTCCCTTTGGCAGCCAAACAGCGTGGCTAAAAGGATGGCCTCTGCCTCCAGCCTGCAGGAGCTCAATCCAGCCCCACCAGCCCCACCCTGCAGGCAGCCAGCTGCCTTGTGAGCTGAGGGCAGAGGAGAAATGGTATAGATGAGAAAAGCAGGGCCGGTGAGATAGCTCAGCAACTAAAGGCGCTTGCCTGCAAGCCCGACAACCTGAGTTCAAACCCTAGGACTCACACGGTGAAAAAGGCACTGACTCCAATGAGGTGTGTTCTGACCTCTTCATACACACCTATGTATGCACACACACAGTAAATAATCAAATGTAATATTTAAAAAGCACATAGTGTGTGCTGGCCACACAGTAAGGCCCAGCTGATGGCAAGTCTCCCACCATTTTATTGAGGGAGAAACATTCCTGCCCCAAACACCCAGCTAGTGGCAGTTCCGGGATTTGAACCCAGGTCTACTAACTACACAGTCTGTACTACTCCGCTTACCTTTTTGCTCCTGAAATCAAGCCATGGTTCTTTTGAGTCTCTGATAACCTCTTGTTGTCAGAGGACCAGTCCTGACCCACTGAGCCCACCATAGGAATCCACAGAATGACAGGAAGGAAGCAGCTTCCAGGCCATGACTGTGAGGTTTCTCTGGGGATTCTGGGATAGTACCCTGGCTGATATACCGCCCAGGGCAAAGCTTGTTTGCCCAGTATATATTGAGCTGTTGGGTTTACGAGTCGGTGCCCCGTTTCGTCAGCAGCTGTCAGCCTGGGAGGACAGCCATCCTTCATGTACTCCATCTCAGTAGCCTGTCCTTCTCTGAGAAATGGGGGGCTCGGGCAGGCTTAGCACAGCCCCACCCCCTTCCTCTTCCACCCCACCTAGGCTTCTAATCAGCAAGCCCAGGCCCCTCTGAGCCAACAAGATGGAGCCTCCTGGGAGCACATCCGATGAAGGATGTCTAGGCATCTGCCTCAGCTGGGCACAGCCAGCCTGCCCCAGGGATGAGCAGAGGTCTGAGTGGGTCCTGTGGGAGGAAGAATGAAGGGCTCGGAGAAGTACCATCTGCCTTCGTCTAGAGGTCTTGGGGGCATTCCCCAGTGAGGGTCTGGAATTTCCTTTTCTCTGCTACTGGGGTTTGACCCAGGACCTTATACCAGCTAGGCAAGCACTCTCTACTGGTCTATATCTCCAGCCCGGGACCTGGGTTTCTTGGGAGAAAATTCTGGAACTGCCCTAATACCTAGTTGCTACAGTAGGGTTTCCTGCGTCAGTCCCACCCACTTTCTCTCCGCTCCTTACCCCCTTGTATTAGAGTTCTCTAGTGAAACAGAGCTGCTGGATATGTATAGATATCAATGTTCTCTGTGAATTTTTTTCTTCCGTAAAATGGGGCTGTTCACATGCCTCTGTTGCAAGGATGATGCAAAACTGATGGAAGATGGATGAAAAATCCTGGTGGCACAGTGGATGCAGAACTAATTAAGATGCTATAATTATCTTAATGAGTGTCGGAGATTCCAGCTAAGCTATCAGGGCTTTGGCTTCACCCCAGGCGTGTGATTTTGCCCCTTTGAGTGTTTTAGCTGTCACCAGTCTCCTAGTTTGAAACGGAGTGTTCAGGTCACCAGAAAGGGCTGGGGATGCTGGGCAACAGGCACATGGTGAGAGCATCGGGAAGACAGGACCAAGACTCAGGACAGCGATACCCAGATATCTGTAACCTCTTCCTTTTCTTTCCCATGAGCTGGACTCCTGAGAGAGGCAGACCCACAAGCAGGAGAGAGACACAGTGTCCTCTCCAACACAGCCGCAGAGTGGAACCACTTAACTCAAAATACCTCAGTTTGAACTTCTGCCCGAATCTCTCAACCCAAGAGTCAGGGATTCTAAGGGCTCTGAGCTGTTCGTGGACCAGCGCTGAACCAAGGAAGCACAACACACCGAGTCAGGGAGAAAAAAGCTGATTAGCTCCTAATTGCCGTTAAATTATATATATACATATATGTGTTTTAAGTAGAATCTGCATGTCTAATGTGAGTTTTTGATTACATTTTAATAGTCTGGCTGGGATGAGGGAATGAAGAAAGAAGGAGTCTGTCATCCCTGGCTAGAAAGACGGAAGTTGTAAACAGAGAGCTTTGGCTTGGGCCTCCTGCCTGGGTGCTGTGTGAGGGCAAGTGGGGGTCCGGACCGGTGTCCACACCGCCCCCCACCACAGGCCCTTTCCCTGTAGACTTTAAATACAGCTCTCTCTCTACTTTGAATATGTCTATCATCCCCAGACCTGCCTGTCCCCTGGGGCTGCCAAAAAATTACCCCAGAACGTAGTGGCAAAATAGAAAACTTCCATGCGAGAATCCCAGCCCTACTGCTGGCTGCTAGAATGACCTTGGGTGTCATGACCCTGCTCACTGGGTCTCAGTTTTCCCATGCGTCCAATGGAAGTGCTTGCTGTATGTGATATGTTTTTTGAGACCCGATTTTATACAGCCCAAGCTGGTCTCGAATTTGCAGTGGAGTTGAGGATAGCCTTTCAACTCCTGACACTCCAGCCCCCATCTCCTGAGTGCAGGGTTTGGAGGTTATGTGCCATGGTTTATGGATGCTGGGGATGGAAGCTGGGGATTCGTGAGTGTGCAGCAAGATCCCTACCACCGAGCCACATCCACATTGCCTTTGCTAAGGTTTTATGTGCTGTGATTTACTTTCTTTTCCTTTCATGACTGCTCTCTCTGTCTCAAAGGACCAGGAGTGTCCACTCTCCTTTCCCTCCTAACCCAGTGATGCACTTTCTTACTGCTGTATCCTGTGTCTGCTCTCTGTGGTTTGTTTCTTATAGGCCAGCACTCTCCTCCCCCACCCTGTGTGAATAATGATTCTTCAAAGAGGTAAAGACAGCTGGGAAAATATGCACATGAGTACACACACACGCACACACACACACACACTATTTTTAAATAGCATTTATCTCTGATTCTAAAAGTAAGGCTTACCTGATCATTGCAGAAAATTTGGAAACAGACAAACATAAAAGAGAAAATAAAAATCATCCATAATCCTCCTGGGCAGTGATAATCATTCTCATTGGGCTATATTTAAAGTACATACATATGAGATTCCTTCCCCATCGCACCCTCTGGTTATAAAAGTGGGATTGTGCTTCAGATATGGCTTTGAGTCCCAGCAAGACTGGCCTTGAAACTGGTTACATCAGCCAGGCAGGCATGGTAGTTCATGACCAGCACCCCAGCACTTTGGGGGTAGAAGCAGGAAGATCAGGAGTTCAAGGTCATCCTCAGATACATAGAGTTTGAGGCAAGCCTAAGTTACATGAGCCCCAGCATCAAAGATCACAAGGGCAGAGCTAGAGAGATGGCTCAGTGGTTAAGAGCACTTACTGATCTTGAGAAGACCTGGGTTCAGTTCCCAGCACCCACATCACTTGAGTTCCAGAGAACCCTATGTCATTTGACCTCTGTGGGCACTTGCACACACATGATGGACGTAAACTCACACACACTGACGTGAACACACACAGGAAGTGTATTGGCGAGATGGCTTAGGAGGTAAAGGCGAGCCTGCGAGCCAAGTTCAGTCTCTGGAAGACACATGGTGAAGGGGAGGGCTGTCCTCTGAATACCATATGCACCCTGTGGATGAGTATATGCAAACCTACACTCAGTGGGGGAGGGGACAGAATAGACCATAATAAAAAGGCAGGAAGGGAGAGGGGGAAGCAGAGAGAAAGAGAACTGGGAACATCTTTTCTTTCTTTGCTCTCCACGAAGGGGTCTTTCTCTTGATTTTTTTTCCCTTCTTTTAAGTCTTGGACACAGAGGGCCCCTCAGTCATTTTCTCTTTCTTCTCTCCATTGCATCTGTCTCTCCTCCCATTATTCCACTCCCCCACCTTGCTCTCTTCATGAGTCTATTCCTTACTCCTCCCCTCCTCCCTCTTTCTTATTTCCTCTGGACTGACAGCATCCTCTTCCTTCCAGCTGACCAGCTAATTGAAGCGAAGTGCTCCAAGGAACGTGGGAAGAGTGGCATCCTCAACCCCACTGCCTGTTTTCTATATGGATTAGGAGTCTCCCTCCATCGAGGTGTCAGGCCATCCCAGCAACACTGAAGGTGGCCTTTGGGCCACCCCATGGGAATCCTCACATCTCTCCGAGAGATGCCTAGCCCCTGCCTGCGCTCAGAGGGCTGCCGGTTGCCGGGGCTGCATATTAAGTGGTCTAAGCCTGACAAATGGTGGCTGCAGCAGCTGCTGCCGCGTTCAGGAATGGGTGGGGATAGACCAAGGGCCCTATGGCAGACACCTAGTCCTGGCACAGTCCCCTGGGCAATGGCTGAGGGTGTTACAATCTCCAAAGGGGAACAAAAGAATTGTGATTGCCTGACAGACTGCAAAGTACTTCCACCTCTGACCCCGCACTCCTTTGAGACAGGAATGGCTGCCTTCATTTTATAGAGGGTAACTCTGAAATTCAGGGTGGCTGCAAGTCTTGCTGGTGTTCCAGTTGCCAGGACCCAAACCCGGGCCTGTCTGATTCCAGAGATCATTTTCTCTCTCTCTACCCTGACAAACTCCTGAAGGTGCTTTACAGTTGCTCATTATACACAAGCAGTTGCTATGGAACCACATCTTACACTGGACAGAGAACGCAGCAAAGATTGAAAAATCACGTAATCACATATAGCCAGAAGTCTTGGCTGGGTTTTACACACAAGAGGAAATGTTTTGGGTTTTTTTTTCTATTGCAATTGGCTTCTGAGTCTTTTTTTCTTTATTATTATGCACATGGCTATTTTGTCTGCATGTGTACACATGTGTGCCTGGTGCCCCTTAGAGTCAGATCCGCTGCAACTGGAGGTACAGATAGTTGTGAGATGCCTTGTGTGTGCCGTGAACTGAACCTGGGTCCTCTGCAAGAGCAGTCAGTGCTCTTAACCACTGAACCATATCTCCAGCCCCAGCAACGCCCCTCCCCGTCTTGAAAGACAAGACCAATTTGTCGGGTGTGTGGGGAGGGGGTGGGGGGTGGGGGGGTTCCTGGTAGGTGTACATGTGCTTGGGTTCCTTAGAGCATAGTGAGCACGTGATTTGATCCCAAGGCGGAACTGGTATCTGCTTGTGGTACTCAGGCTGGGCGAAGCCTCCCTTCTCAAGGCTGTTGACCCACCCTTTTCCCCTAGGCTATGGACTCGGAGGATGACCCCCTGCTGCAGGATGTGTGGCTAGAAGAGGAACAGCAGGAGGAGGAGACCTCGGGTGAGGCCTACAGAGGTGTCTCTGGGACACGGCTGCCCTCTGGAGCACAGGACTGCTGGAGACGCTGGACGTTGCCTTCCCGGCCCCCAGCCTCGGGGTTCTGGAGCACCCTGGGCTGGGCCTTCACCAACCCATGCTGCGCAGGCCTGGTGCTGTTCCTCGGTTGCAGCATCCCCATGGTGCTGTCTGCCTTCATGTTTCTCTACTACCCGCCTTTGGACATCGACATTTCCTACAATGCCTTTGAAATCCGCAACCATGAGGCGTCGCAGCGCTTCGACGCTCTGGCCTTGGCCCTCAAGTCCCAGTTTGGATCTTGGGGGCGCAACAGGCGGGACTTGGCGGACTTCACCTCCGAAACGCTGCAGCGCCTCATCACAGAGCAACTGCAGCTGCTGCACCTGGGGAATCATTCGAGACCGGCATCCCGAACCCCTCGCTCAGCTTCGAGGGTCACACCTGCCACTCAGAGATCAACAGCCAGTCCGAGTGAGCGACATCGACGCCAGGCTCCGCCCCCGGGGGAACAGGTAGCCAATCAGAGCCGATCCCGTCGGGGCACCTCGCGTTGGGATTACTCGCGCACCTATGTGAGTGCCAACACCCAGACCCACGCACACTGGCGCATCGAGCTCATCTTCCTGGCGCGGGGAGACGCGGAGCGCAACATTTTCACGACCGAGCGCCTGGTCACGATCCACGAGATCGAGCGAAAGATCATGGACCACCCGGGCTTCCGGGAGTTCTGCTGGAAGCCGCACGAGGTACTCAAGGACCTACCTCTCGGCTCCTATTCCTACTGCTCCCCGCCCAGCTCACTCATGACTTACTTCTTTCCCACGGAGAGGGGCGGCAAGATCTATTACGACGGCATGGGCCAGGACCTGGCGGATATCCGGGGTGAGCAGGTGCACTGATGGCAAAGGACTTCGCTGAGCTTGGGCGTGGCCAGGGGGCGTGACATCAGTGGGGTGTGCAGCTGGAATTGGACAGGAAGAGGGAGAGAAAGCAAGAGAATAGGATGCCACTGGGACTGTGGGACTTTGGGAGTTAGGTTGAGTCCAGAGAGAGAAAGCGTGAAGAGAAACTTGGGGGTGGGGTTGGTTAGAGAGGGCCTGGAAGGAAGTGTATCTTAGTTGGGTTTCTATTGCTGTGATAAAACACTGTAATTAAAAGTAACTTAGAGAGCAAAGGGCTTATTTCTTCTTGCACTTCGACATCATGATATATCATCGAAGGAAGGCAGGGCAGGAACTCAAGGCAGGAACCTAGAGGCTGGAACTGAAGCGGAGGTCATGGAAGACCGCTGCTTACTGGCTTGCTTGCTCAGTTTTCTTTCTTAAACACCCTAGGACCACCTGCCCAAGAATAGCGCCAACCCCAGAGGGTGGGGCCCTCTTCTATCAATTAACAATCAAGAAAATGTTCCCACAGGCTTGCCTACAAACAATCTGATGGGCCAGTTTTCCAAGTTAAGGTACCTCTTCCCAGCTAACATTAGCTTGTGTCAAACCGCAAAACAACACAAAACACTAGCCAGGACACAGAGAAACATGAGACATAAGGTTTAAAGTATCCTGAGGGTGGGGCTTTAGAGAGTAGGGTTTGGGATGGAGGGAGGGCACAGGCAGGATAGGGATTTAACAGGATTACAGACTGAGCCTTGGAATCAGGTGGGCTTCAAACTGGAATCAAAGCGCAATTTGCTTAGTGGGAACTACCTGCTCAGGCAAAGGAGGCTCATCCTTGGGAAGCTGTAGATCCTGTGTCAGATGTTGTAGTGGAAGGAAGGCTGTTGGTAGGAGCTGCGCACTGAGCTCTTTGGATTTCCCTGTCCCCTGCAGGCTCCCTAGAGCTGGCCATGACTCACCCCGAGTTCTACTGGTACGTAGATGAAGGCCTCTCGGTGGATAATCTGAAGAGCTCCCTCCTGCGCAGCGAGATCCTGTTTGGAGCCCCACTCCCCAACTACTACTCAGTAGATGATCGCTGGGAGGAACAGAGGGCCAAGTTTCAGAGCTTCGTGGTCACCTACGTGGCCATGCTAGCCAAGCAGTCTACGAGGTAGGAAGTCCAGCGACACCCATGTGTGCCTGCCTGTGTGCACCTGTGTGTGGGTAACACCTACCTCTGCTGACAAGTTCGGCTGCTAAGTTCATTGCCTTGCCCTGGCACTTCCTAGCAGGAAGTGAGAGCCGGGCCCTGAGGATTTAATTTTAATGCCTTCTTTCAGATTCACAGAATCTTTTTTATTGTTGAATTATTGGTGACTCAGGAGGAAAACACACCTTGACTTAACACGGCGTTACACGGAAAAAAAAAGCGTCACTTTTCTGGTTTCTTTGGTAACACCAGCGACTGAGAACAGTCCAGGGCATTTACTGTTCTGCATCCTCCTGTGGTTTTGTTGTGCGCGTTTTAATTGTATATATATATTTAAAGCCCTCCAGCCCATTCTGTCTTGCAGAACCTGCTCACTTCTGTTTAACTTCGTGTTTACCTTTCCTGTTGCTCCTCATTACTTTCTATGGTTTCATGCTTCCCTCTGGGACCACTTTCTCTGTGTCTGAAGAATTCTTTTTACTCTTCTCCGAGTGCAGATTTGCTGATGGTGACTTCTGTTTTGTTTGCCTGGAAAGCACTTTTATTTTACTTTTATTTTATTTTACTTTCATTTCTCTAATCCAGTTCACTTGTGCAATGTCCAAAATTGGCAGCTGTGTTTGTTCTCTGTTTTAAAGATGCCATCCATTGTCTCACGGCTGCCGTCGTTTTCTGTAGAGAAGTCAGCTGCAACTCCTTCTTGTTGCTCCGTTAGTTTATTAAGGATTTTTTTAAAAATATTTATTTATTTATTATGTATGCAATATTCTGTCTGTGTGT
>LOJH01013979.1:5641-24452 GCA_001685095.1 Ellobius talpinus | reverse complement strand
GGGAGGAGGTGGAAATTTTTTTTAATAACAATAAAAAAATTGTCTGAAATAAAAAAGGAAAAAAAAGAATTACATTTATGACATCCAGTCCATTGGCATTTGACAAATTCAGAAAAAAATATTCCATTATTGATCCTACCTTTGTGAGACCAAAGTTTCATATATAATGTGTCTTCAATCATATCTAAGAAAAACTATAACTATGTAGTCTTCAACTCCATAAAAGACTCCAGAAGAATGTCTTATCTGAGTAAACACAAAGTACAGAGCAAGCAACGTTCAAAAACAAGAAGTTACAGAGATATCTTGATGCCTAGACTGTTACCCCAAGGTTCCTCTATAACACTGGGGCATCCATATTTGCCCCACATGCCTAAGATTTTTGACAGACTTTACTATGAAGCAGGATTCTTGAAGGATTGTCTCACCTTGTCTTAGCAATGTTCAGCACTTGCCTTTTTTGTGTCCTGCTTGTCCAATTAGGACAGTAAACTGTCAGCAGCTAAGGCAAGGGCAGTTTCTTGCCCAAATGGCAAACTTTTACCACAAAGAAAGCAAACTCCGTATTGAGGTTCTTTGATGTCCATCACCCTTTTTTGAAGTAAATTGGTGCTTCCAGGAATAGATACAAAAAGCCTTATGTTATTAAAACACTTTAAATTCCATATTATATAGGTCTTTAAAGTGTTGGAGGACAACTTGTCTGCCTAAAATATGTCTTTGTTTGACTTTGAAACATACCTAACATGACTACAAGTTTGACTGTAATAGGTGACTACCTACTAATATACATTTCTTTATTATCCTAAATAGTTTATAATACTGACTTACAAGGAGTAGAAATTTACATTACATCATTAAATGAACTTCTAGGTACAATACTTTAAACAGAGTAGAAGCAAATGTGCAGTATTTTCTAACAAATATAACTTTAAATTTGTACCAATATGCAAAATTCAATACCAGTGAAAAATATTTGAGAGTAGTGGTTATTCAAATGTAACCTAAACAATCCAATCATTTGTCCAATCATTTCTATACTATTTCCTCCTCCCTTTTTCCTTTTAGAAAGAGATTTTGGAATCTAATCTCCTTTATTTAGTTTCTCCCTGACTATGGCCAGTAACAATTTATAATGAACCTCCCTAAATAAAGATAAACATCCATTACCCACTGAAAGACCAAAAACCACTCACCCTCCTGCTTGGAAATGTGGATACAATGTTCTCTCTATTGTTTCCTGTTTTGTGGGACCAATAGCATCTTTGGGGAAAAATATGATAACAGTAAAGTCCTGGAAGAGCTAGCCATAACATTTGTTGTCCAGTCTCTGTGCAATAAGAAAGTACATGGCTTATCTACATTCCTGACTAGAATATTCTGTGAGGCTGAACCATCTCATCCAGCAGTCTTGAAGCTCTTCTGGATACAAAACCCTGAAGAAACAGCAACAAAGGCACTTTGAGAGATTGGATCACATGAGCCACACATTTTCAGTGGTTTCTGGTTCCCTTGTTCTGAAATCACACAAACTTTTAAAGGTAACATACATAACAAGTATGGCCTGTGCATTGTACACAAGTCAGCCAAAGATGATGTTTTGTTTTATGTGTGAGTAGTTAAAAATATATGTTATCTGTCTTGTAGTTTGATTTGGTTTATTTTTTTATGTCTGTAGCCAGGACTTTATGGGTGTCTCCAGTGATCAAATCTGATCTCTATCAACCTTGAAACCTTGAATGAATCCACTGCCTTTTGTTTTCTGAGGAAATAAAACAGAACCTCTTCTGCAACTTAAAATATTTTTACTTACATTTTGAAGGTAAGACTTTTTAAAAACATAGAAGTTGTTTTAATTTAGCAGATTCCATAATTCAAAGTCTCTCAGCAGCAATAGAAATATTTAAGTCAACAAGACACTATAGGTATGATGTGGGATGCTTTTTTGTAGGCTGTGAATATGTTTTATTACCATTAATAATGAAGCTGATTTGCCCAATAGCTAGGCAGAATAGAGTCAAGTGGGATATCCAAGCAAAGATAAAAAGAAAAGAAAGGTAGAGTCTGGGAAATGCAAGCATCCTTCAGAGAAGCAAGATGTGAGGTATCAAGCCATGAATCTCATGGTAAAATATAGAATAATAGAAATGGGTTAATTTAAGGTGTAGGAGCTAGTTAATAAGTCTGAGCTCAAGTGATTTAGGGAAATCTGACACCTCTCCACCTGTTGGTCATTGCATTTCTGAATGTTTTATACACCAGAAATTTCTGAACATTCACAGCTTGTAGCAATTCTTCCCCAGGTATACAATAGGTATTTGATAAATATGTATTTAATTCAATTACCATTCAATGGGATTATTATTTATAATCAATTTGATAAGATGTTAGTGTTTCTATTTATCTTTTGAATTGATGGGCAGATTCAATAATTAAGGGATGCACTATGTTAAGACCACCAAAGCTGCATCAATTTCATTGATCTATTTTTTTCTTTGCAGGAGCATGATATAAAACCTTTCCTTCTGTTAAATTCAGCAGGCTTGTCATGCATTCAAGAATATAATTGTAAGGTATTATATGTTTCAAAATCTATTCATTGATTTGTGGCCATAAAATTAAACCTTACTAAAATTACATTCAGAAATAAATGTGTCTGTGACATGTATTTGTGATATATTCAGATGAGAAGGAATACATAGGTTGGAAGCAAAAGTTTGTATGTGTATGTAATAACTTTTATCTAATAAATACAAAAGAAACTATGGATTTTCTATTACTATTATTTAAATCTAGTTAATTTAGTTTTTCATTTTTTAAATAGGAAACATATAAATCAACTGTTTTTCTTGAAATATAGTATTGGGCTTATTTGAGCTATTTAATTTGAAACATATAACACTAATTTAAAGAAACATCCTAAAACAGGGCCTGGTTCGTAGAACATGCTATATTTGGATTTCTGGCTGAGATCAGAAAGTCTCAAAACTTTATATTTGTTATCTACAGAGAATCTTAAAAATAATGGCTTCTGAAGTATCATGGACAAAGACAAAAGTTCAAGATGTTGTCCATGTCTAGCATATCTGCTAAAATGGAAATAAAATAAAGGAAAATTCTGTAAACTAATAGACAAATTAATCCTGAACTATTGTTTCAAAGACATGCTCTGTTAGCTAGCTACTTTATTATTACTGTGGCAAAATACCTGACAGAAACCATCTAAGGGAGGGAAGCCTTATTTGGACTACAGTTTGAGAGATTCTAGTGCAAGGTTATTTTGTCCTATGTTTCTAAGAACTTGGAAAGGCAGGCAAAATCTTGGCAGTGTGTTGGGGTGTGTCTATGAGGGGCTTGTTCATCTCATGGTGGGTAAGAATCATAGTATAAGAGAATAGTCCAGGATAAGATAGCTTTCCAAAAGCATCCTTGATGAATCACCTCCTCTAACTAAGCCAAATCTCCCAAAAGATCTCGGACTTCTTGAAACAGAAGTACTATCTGGAATTAAACATTTATAATATGGGCCTGAGAGGGGTATTTGATATACAGATCATATATATCATCTTCTTGTTATTTTTGGCACCACGCTTTATTGGTAGCTCTAGAGAGGAAAAAATGATACAATTTACATAATTTTATAGACTCTAATTTTTTTTCTTTCTCTCTCTCTCTGTGAATGTGTGTGTGTGTGTATGTGTGTGTATCTGTGTACTTTAACATAGGTTTCAGCCATGGCTAGAGAAATGTCCCTGGAACAGTAGTGAGCCTCCTGATGTAGCTGCTGGGAACTGAACTTGAGTTCTTTGGAGGAGCAGTACACACTCTTAGCTGCTGAGACATCTCTCTATTCCCATCATACTATAATTTAATGTCAATATTTTTATTCCCATTAAAATAGCTTCATGAAAGCAGGGATCCTAGTTAACTGGTTCCAAACCTTAATTTTAATGTCAGGAATTATGCATGACATGAAATAGATACTTGATAAGTGAAAAAATCATTGTAAGAGATTAAACTTTAATGTAGAAGACTGTCTTAAAGATATGCAGAAAACAGAAACATACAAATATGAGTTGAAAGAAAATGCTTTTTACAAAAAAGGCCTTTGTATAACAAGCAAGAATAAATATATTAAGGAATCCATAGTTGTTCACAGCCTTATATTTAGAATGGCCAGTTCATAAACACTGAATGTATTTAAAGGCTGGTTCAGAAGTCAACCTTCCAGGTACAATGTCTGAAAAATACAGAGATTATGTTGATAGAACAGAGAACCTACATAGAAAGAAATCAAAATTTGCAGACTGAGTAAGAGCCTGACACCAAAGGTCAGATGAATAAGGCAATTCATATCATGTTGTCACATTTCTGTAGTCTTCAAACATCAATTCATTTTCAGTAGTTCTCAGGAGACCCATAAACATAATAGCAGATACTTTGTCTGATGTAGAAGTGTGTTTGTGTGTGTGTGTGTGTGTGTATGGGTGTGTGAGAGTGTGTTTGCTGATGTGATTAGATGACACAGAAAAATTTCTGCATTTCAATAAGTCATAGATACCTCCATGTCCTTTATAAGAATATCATCCAGGGAAGTTTTTCTCTGAAGAATTACAGTTTTAATGAAAGAAGAAACTATGATGCCTCTGTGGTAGGTCTAAGAAACACCAGACAGTGCTGCTAACAAATCAAAATGAGATTTAGAGCAATAACCAAGTTTTCTGGGGGTAAAATAATCATATGGGAGAAGGCAGTTTGGATTTTTAGTCAATTTTGTAGAGGGTGGTCATGTCACATCCCACCAGAGACCAAGCTCTTATAAATACTTTTCTTCTGCTTTCATAAAAGAGAGATAAATTAACAAATCTCAGTTCAATTATTGTAGGCATTTGAGAGAAAGATCTCTTGTCTTTGGTACTCATAACATCTTACTAGCTGAATCTATTTCATCATATTTTTGATGATGGTGAGTAAGGAGATGACATTAAATGAAATGATCTGTAATGAGTCTTTGAGGATGAGGTATATTATGTCTGTTAAGGATGAGGTTACAAATGTTTTATTTTGATTTACATTAATATTTGCTCAATGATATCCTTTCTCATTCTTTTTATACTTCATTGTTTTTGTTGTTAAACGAGCTTATATTTTTAGAATGTTATTTTAAAATAACCCATAGTTCTTTATGTTTGGAATGTCTCTAACACAAAACTATGACAACTTACAGTTTTGGTGTTTGCTAAAATATTTATACTTTATTCTATTCTTATGTCACTTTGCTTTCTCCCATCCTATTATATGAATTGATTTTTCCCCCTGTGTTTCTCCTTTTCTTTGTTCAGGTTTTGAGAATAATATATCTTTTCCTCAGGTGATTGTCTTTATGCTTTTATTAGCTTACATAAATCCACTAATTAATTTTGCTTAAACATTTTGGTTTTGGATAATTAAAGATTCATGTACAACAATAAGAAAATAATGTGCAAAAAATTGTATGTACTCTGTTCCAGTTTTTCCCAATAATATCATCTTCCAAAACAATACTGAAATATCATAAACAGGGGCTGAGTATGTAGTTCAGTGACAGAGTATTTACTAAGCACACAGAAAATCCCAGGTTAGATCTTAGGCTTCAAAAACAAAAAACAAAATAAAACAAACAAACAAACACAGAGGAGGGCTTGTGCCAGGCCCAACAGTTATGGGTTCCCCAGCTAGCACTCTCTTTTTCTTTCTTTAGAAACTTCACTCCATTGCTATCTGAGGACCTACCCTCCTCAATTTCCACAGGTGGGGTTACCCCACCCCAGACCTCAGACTACCTCCATTTGAGGAACAAACCTAGCCTTGTGAAGGTGCTGGCTAGATAACACTAACTTCTTCCTTGTTCTGTAACCCAAGCCACTACTATCTGAGGACCTGTGCTGAGCCACTGGCAAATTTCAAAGAAGTACTCCTTTCTGCCTTCCCTTTGGAACCCAAACACTGTAAGTTGGATATCCTTGTTGAGTTCTAGTTGGCAGCACTGCACTGGGAATTATCATCTTCTCTCTGGTACTCTAGCCTAAAATTTTGAAGAATTACTAGCTGTGCAGAGGGTTCATTCATGAGTCAGATACTCTACCTTGCTCTTGCTGAGCTAGGACTACTTTTTCTGTATGGCCCCAGGATTGGACCTCAAACACGACCCAGGAGAGGAAAAACATTCACGTTTGGAAAACAGCAAATAGAAATCCAAATATGCACTCAATAACGGATGGACAGATATTTATACCAAAAGCCAAACCAAGAACTTGATCCCATGTGCCCTAGTACAACGAGAAAATGTTACACAATAAAGAAAACCATGTATGTCCTCCAAAAACTAGTACTCTTATGGTAACGTCCCCTGAGGAAAGTACCCCAGATAGTAAACTCCAAATAACAATTATAAATTTGCTCAAAATTCTCAGGAAAGATATGACCAAATTTCAGAATAAAAGCCTAGATAAAACAACCAAATAGTTGAATGAAATTAGAAAAATAATTCAGGATATGGAAGCAGAATTTGTTAAAGAGATAGAAATTCTGAATAAAATCAAAACTGAAGTGAATTTTGTATTGAATAATTGAGTAAATCTAATAAATAGTTCTGTGGAAAGACTCACCAATAAAATAAATGAAGTGGAAGATAGACTATCAAGACTTAAAGACAAAGTAGAGAATTGGATCACTCAGAGAAAATTATGAAAATTTAAAAAGAACAGTGAAAAATGCAGGATCTTTGAGAAACTATGAAAAAGACAAAATTTATTAATTTGGATGTAGGAAAAGAAATAATCTAGATTAAAGGCATAGAAAATGTCAGCAAAATCACAGATAATTTCCCAAATCTAGATAAAGAGATGCCTATTCAGATGCAAGTGACTCACAAAACATCAGATATACAGGGCCAGAGAAGAAAATTCCCAATGTCATATAAGAGTCAAAACTCTAAATGTGCAGAACAAAGAAAGGATACTGAAAGCTTAAAGATAGAAAGACCAACTTATGTAGAAAAAGAAGCCTAACAGAATAAGAACCAACTTCAGTGGAAGCTTTAAAAGCCAGAAGAGTTTGAACTAATGCTCTACAAGTTCTGATGCACCTCAAATGCCAGTCCAGAGCAACATTAAAACTGTTAAAATTGAAGAAGGAAAATATTTACAAGATAAAGGCACAGGAAAACATTTATGACCACCAAACTAGTCTTATAGACAATACTGGAAGGAATACTTCAGATGGAAATGGAGAATAAATACACCCACAGATGTCAGGGGGATAAAACATTGTTGGAACAGTTGTAAATAAAAGAGGACTAAGAAAACAAGCACCATTAAAATCAACAAGATAATAGTAATCAATCCATATCTAATTGTTCTAATTGGTCTCAATAATAAAAACCCAGAGCCAGATATCAGGGTAAATGCTGAAAGATCAGAGAGACAAAGGAACAAACTACAGCCAAATCTTGCCTTGCTAACTCCTCAACTGAAAAAGGGCTGAGCTCCTATCTTCTCCCAACTTATATTACTCTCTCCAACCAGCCAAATCACGTCCTATCTGTTTGTACAGACAGACCTGCAGACCTCCATGGTTAGCTAGTGGTTATCACTGCCCTCTGATATTCAGGCAAGTTTTATTTTTTAGAGGACTAACGAAATATCACCACATCTATCTATTGAATGTAGGTGGTTTTGCCTCCCCAAATCAAAACACACAAGTTAGCAGACTACATTATTAAGAAGCCAGTTTTTTTTTATTTGATACCTCCAAGAAACACACCTCACCAACAAAGACAGATGATATCTCTAAAATGATAGGGAAGGTATTCTAAGAAATTAAAACAGGAAATAAATAGGAATTACTATTCTAATATATCTGATTAAATAACATCAAACCAAAGTTAATGAAAGAATGTCACATCATACCAATATTCCCTTGATCATATAATCCATCAAGGGAATATTGCAATGCAAAACAAATTTTTGGCAAACTATAAACCCTCATCACTTAATAAAATATTTAACAATACTAAGAGCTCAGTAAATATTAAAAGACTGAAAAGTCTATATTTTAACATATTTGTACTTGTTTTTTATCATCTACACATTAATATCTGTTACCAGTAATAAGAATATGACTAAAGCATGCATATATGCCAAGTCTCATATTACTTAATGACAGAAAAATATTCTGAGAAAGGTGTCATTAAGTAGCTCTGTTGCTTTATGAGGATCATAGAGTTTAGTTGCACAAACTAGATCATATACATCAGCTACTCAAGTTGACCTTGTAAATGTAGTCAAGAAATGTTGAAAGTATAATGCATATAAGGGTGCTTCAGTTGTAAAGGAATATCATTCATGTTATGTTTTTTTACAATTAGAATAAGTACCATTCAAAGTAATCATAAAAGTATAGTAAAAATATATGCAATAACATAGTATTTATTACCAAGTATTATGTACAATGCAGAATTATATATACTAATCTTTATAATCTTTATAAAACTGTAAGTTTATTTAAATGAACTTCAACATGAGCACATGAATAATACATTGAAATATAATACCTTGCTTATTGTGTGATGTGAATTTTTCAGTTCCACTATAGTATTTTCAGACCACGTTTACATATGTGTTCTGGAGGTAACCATAATGATTTGTAATGAATGATTGCATCTATGCATATGCACTATTATGTTTTATACAATTCTTTTATTTAATTCCCACAACATAACATGTATCCATCTTTTTCAGAAACTATGTCGTACACAGTTCATATGACTTGTCCATGTTAATAATACCCAATAAATAGTCAAGTTGGGATTTAATTAACTCAGGTAGTTTTATTCAAAATCTATGGCAACTCAAAATACATTAAGAAACCTTACATTGCTGATAGTGCTATAGATTTCATGCGACATATATAGAGCAAAGTTAAATGAAAAAAATTAACCTTGCCTTGTCAGCTTATACTGGTGTTATCCCAGTGGCTCTCTCCAATCTTCCCTTTACCATTAATCTTCCCTTCATTTTTCATGGCATTTATCTTTTTTATATATACACCAGGTTAATTACCATGAAATAACATTGAAAATCTAAACTGTATAGCTTTAACGATTACCAAAAGTAAATATTACATTTTTTAAAGTCAGAGTCTTGCTATGAGCCTTGGCTAGCCTGGAACTTGCTTTGTATATCAGACTGTTTGGGAATTTACCAAAATCTGCCTGCCTCTGCCACCCAAGTGCTGGAATCAAAGACATATGGCACAATACCAAGCTTGATGTTCGCATTAGTAGTGCCAACGTTTTCTCTTTTATCTTATTCCTAAGATCAGAAATTATTTGAATCTTGTCTTTTGGTTACGTCTTTGAGTCTTATGTTAGGCAGCTTGGATTGTCATAAGAGAAAGAGAATGGCAGGGTGATTGAAATAATAGAAATTATTTCTCACAATTCTGGAGACCAAGATAGTGTCAAGTTGGGAGCATAGGCCCCAGTCCCTCGCATCTATCCCAGCCCTCAGGCCTGGTCTGGACTCCAAATCCCAGCAGGCCAGTTCCTGTGGTGGGCAGGACCACTCCCCAGGGTACTTAAGTGATCTCCCAAAAGAGGAACACGTGGTCTCCCTTTCTTCCTCCCGGGGTGGGGGGTTGCTTTCCTGCAGCTTCCCGGTTCTGCTTGGGGCCACCTGAGAGCGCAGATCTCTCATTAAACCTGGATATTTCTTCATTCGGCTTGTTTTGATTTGGCTAGATTGGGAATTTTTGCGTCGTTAGGGAGCTAATATTAAGAAATATTCCTAACAGATAGGTTGCATTTTAAGGTGTATTATTTCAGTTTGTAGTTCCTTGCCATCTCCTTATGCTTGTACAACTGTTGCTTTATGTACACATAGAATATGATCACCAAGTTTTCTTCATACAGTCATTTATTCCATTGTGGCAATGCTGTTCTCTGGCCTCATTTAAACCTCAATAACTCCCTGAGTACCATCTCTAAATACCAACACATTGGGAGTCAAGACTTCAACCTGTGAATTAATGGAAGAACACAAACATTCAAATTTGGGGATGATGAAGAAACAAATAGCAACACTAAAGACTTGTATAGATACCTGATACTCTGAGATAATTTAAGTTTTCAAAACTATCATTTTAAAAGTAATTTCCCAAGCTAAAAACAAAGTATGGTTTTACAAATAACAGATACAGATTTTTCATTTCTTTATTTTAGATAGGCATCGACATTATGGTCAATGACAGTTCTTGGAAGTCTCTAGCTACTTGCACAATTTATGATTATTTCTGGAAATCTTTCCCTACCATGAGCTGCACAGAGCTCAAAACAATTATCTAGCAAAGAATTGTATCAACAACCAAGAATATACTCTACATCTCAAAAATTATTAACCTACTGCAGAATGGAAAGGGACACTAACAAATTATTTTGTGTGGCATTGCTGTAGCTTTTATTTTCTTGTACCCACAGGCCTAAATCTTATAACTGGGATGCAAAGTTGCAGGCCTTACATGCTGAAAAATGAGTGTTAAAATTATTTCACTGTTACTATTGTATGTATATGGAACAGGCTATGTCTGTGTTGTTTTCAACAATAACAGGCTTCCTAGTTAAATGACCATAATTTTAAACTCTGAAGAACTGATGCTCTGTAGATATCACAATCTACATTTAGTTACAGAACTACACTGATATGGCAAGGCCATTATTCATATCCATTTCATTTCAAAAAAGAGGTAGATTGTGACTCTCTCTGTGTGTGTTTATGTGTATGTGTCTGTACACAAGTTGCACCAAACACACTCTAGTAAGCAAGTTATATACTTGGCTCTATAGACCTAGACTTTTACAGATGATGTGGAGAAAAAATTGATTTCATTAATGCTTTTAACACTTCTGCTAGGTGCCTTCCTTGTTTGTGGAGTCAGAGCTTTTCTTTTCCTTTCTCAATGTTACCTTTTCCTTTCCCTACTGATCTGGCTTTGACATAAGACAAAGAGGTTAATGGACTGCCCAGTTCTTTCCTTGCTCTTACAATGTTCTCTGACAATCACTGTATGCTCTGTCTTCGTTCACATTGATTTGGGAGGACGTTTCACACTGTTGAATAATGAACCTCTTAGAACTGAACTTGTACACCCTTTAATACAGCAAATACATTTTGTATGACTCTTGAAACCTGTGAAATTCCAACTCTGGTGTGGGGGATCCTAGTAGGCAGTCTTTGTCTTCTCTATACTTACACTTACCAAAGCTTTGGCACTTGGTAAGAGCAGCTGTGTGCATGTGCTTATTTGGAGAAATCAAATTGGCTTTCTCAGTAAAGCAAATGACCTTGTTATTTATAGATGCTGTTTGGGTATTTGTTTTTGAAAGCAAAAATAAAAACCATGTTTTTTACAGTTAAATCTATTTGAGTTTTCACCTTCCCAGTGTTAGCTACCTTTTCAGGAAATAAATTGCTTTGTCTTTTAATGTCAAATTTTTCTTGACCTGGAGTGTTTTTTTCTTTTGAACAATCTTCATTGAATTTTAAATATTGCTTGATTTTCAAGTATGTGCATAATTTTCCTGCCCATAAACCAAAATATGAAGGAAAATGCCATTGAAATCATTCTCACAATAAATAAAACATGCACATACTTGTTGGAGAGAAAGAGGTAATGAATTTTAAACATACCATCAAGTCTTGAAGGAGTCATGGTTTACAAATATAATAACCAAGCATTATTTATTTTGCTGTTTTGATTTCTTTCTTTTCAAGGATTTGAAGTATAGACCCACTAAAAAGTTAGAATAAGTCTTTGAAAAGTGTTTCCTGAGTCACCCCAGGGAAGTTGTTGAGTCACAGAGAACATAGCTTTTCACCTTTTCATGAGCCTGGATAGGTCACTTTGACTGATTCACTGCCTGACCATTGGGCAAAGAATAAATCATGTAGGAAAATGCCAGTTGAAATGTTGGTGCAGTGTAAGGTCATCTGTTGAAGTTTTCTTGTGTATCTGTATCATCTTCAAAAATCCCCAGTGCTAGAACACAGTGTAAAGTAACGAATATTTACTCTTTATTATTTTTCTTTCAAAATGTATACACTGTATTGTGCTCAAATCCACTTTAGAACTAATGTGGTGGGAATTAAGTAACACAAGGAATGAAACAACATAACTTTGTTGCTCCATGTTCAGATAGAAATCAATTTAGCAAAAAGTAAAACTCCTCCATTCCTCTCCACAAATATTCAAGCAATATAAAGTAATAATACTAAACAGACATAGGAAAATTGAAATATACCAAAATGCCCCAAAAGTGGTGTTGAAGTTAATATATGAAAATTATCTTGGTTACAAAGAATTGTAATTTTCCCCACAGCACTAGCCAAGATACTTTATCATATTCTGGCAGCAATCCAGAAAACAGTTTCCTTACCATGTGTTAGTTCATCAGTAAGCATCCTTTTCAACAATATGTTATCAAACTCTAGCTAACAACTGGTACTTATACAGAGAAGGAAGGCAAATAACCATCTGAATTAATTTTAAATACTTTAAAAAATCAACTCTCTATTCTCCCATATCCTTAAATAAATATTAAAAAATAAGATCAGAATTATATGCCTAAACAATCAATATTGAAATGAAGCAACATCTCAGCATGGTAAAGGAAAACAGTTGCAATTATTACAGCTAACACTGTGGAAAATTGAGTATGTGTTGCTAACACTTCCCTTCCTACTATAGAAAATTTCAGGAGCAATTATAACAATTTATCAAACATTTGCTAGATAACTGTATACAATATGCTATGCACTGTTAAACATCATTAAAATGGAGCAGTTCAAAATATTTGGGCCTTTGAAAAACTCCAAACTTAAAAAAAGAAATTAAAATAACAATAAAAACCAATTATAAAATGGTTCACTATTATCTTGAAGTCATTAAGGTAGCAAATCTACCCCTGTAAAAGCAGGAAATGAATTACTACTATTCACTGTAACTATTACTCTTCATGAATCAGACATTTTACTATTTGACATTTTGTACCCAATATCTTCATGAGTGAAGCCACATAACCAAGTGTTGAATGAAACAGGTGTAAAATTGGCAAGCAAGTTAAGTGATTGATGGCCTTTTATGACCCAACTCTAAAACAGATCAGTACAAATGGAGATACAATAACCGCTGAATGAGAAGCATCAAGGTTTCAAAGCACTTAATGAATAACTTTATTTCTAACTGCACATTTATAGGATATTTGTGTTTTATGCATAAATTACTGAAAAGATAGTTGTGTGTATTAATTTTCTAGTGCTGCCACAACAAAGTACCATAACTCAGCGGCATAAAAAATCAGATATCTGTTTCCTTATAATTTTTGAGGCTAGTGATCCAAGGTCCAGGAATCAGGAGGGTCACTGTCCTCTGACCCCCATCACCTCTCTCCCTTGCTTATAGATGGACATCTTCCTCTTGTGTTTTTCCAGAATCTTCACTCTGTGTGTTTGTATCCTGACTTCTTCTTATCAATATAGGATCAATATTCAGCGATTCTGCTTTGAAATAGGAATTTAGGCTCACACTTCCGCCAAGAACACCACATAATCCACAGGAGCAAGTACAGTTTTCAAACAAATGAATAACAGAGACAAAATCATAAAATACAGTTTAATGTATACATCACTGAGCTGATTATTAATGCCACAAAGAGGATCAGAAAAAAAAACAGAGGAGACCACAACAGTGTAAACTCTATTCATAAGTGCTGAGTGTATTTGGAGAAAATACACATTCATCATGGGTATTTAAGACATTTCTTGGGCTGTCTCTTGTTGGTTTCATTGTTGTTACTGCTGTTGTTTTGATTTGTTTTAGGTCCATAGATTCTTAATAAGGGCTATAAAGATCTAGAAAATTTAATATTTCTACAAGATATGATCAATTTATTTATTCTCAACAAAAGCAAGTCTATTAAACTGTATATTCCCATGGAATTATATCTATAATAATTATTCTAGCAGATGGTTAATATACTGGAAACTCTGATTTTAAAGGAATTAAGGGGATCTATTCTGGCTCCCAGGAGTATTTGTTACTGAATTTCACATACCAAAAAAAATCAACAGAAAACTTTTATTAGCTGTTGCTGTGAATAAAAAAAAAACCTGACAAAACCATCCTAAGAAAGAAGGGCTTATTTTGCCTCAGAGTTTGAGGCACATTCTGTCAGAGCAAGGGGCAATGACAATTCCCAGGGGCAGGAGCTTGAAGTAGCTGGTTTCATTGCATATACAGTAAAGAAGCAGAGAGAAATGAATCCTTGTGCTTGGCTCTTTCTCCTTTTTATTCAGTTCTGGTCCCCAGCCCATGAAAGCATGCCACCCACATTTAGGATGGGTCTTCCTACCGCAATTAACCTAAGTAAAATAATCTCTCAGACAAGTGCAGAAAGTTGTTTACATGGTGATTTGAATACCAGAAAGTTGACAATCATTATGAACTATAGCAAGCCTCATTACAGAGCTGTATGGTATTGAAGCATAGTGGATGAAGTCAGTAAGTAATAGGTGTAAAGGTGTAAGTAGCTCTTACAGAATGAGAAAAATAAAACTTCCCTGATTTTTTATGAACTGTAAAAACCAAAAACACTGCTAGTGTTTTCAAATTTGAGAGTGACATTGGCTGTTTTAGGTACTAAGCTTAATTGTGTCAGTTATAAGAAAACATGTCCTAAATCTGTACTAATTTAATTATGCTATGTCATAAAACATAGCATTTCTTAGTCAGTTTTCTGTACATTAGTATTTCTTTGCAGAAAGAATCTTAAGCTGCACACACTTCAGGGGAACTTTTCTGGACAAACAAATAATAATTGAGCTGTGAAGATAAAGATTAGTCAGACAATGAAGTAGGAGCTATGCCTTACCCTAATGGTGAAAGGTGGAATTGTGCTATTTTTACTTAGCACTGTCCCTAAAGCAACTTTGGGTCCAGTTTCTCCAAAGACTTCTGTAATATTTTGAGGGTTTTCTGAAATTGAAGATTTTAAAATAAGAACTTAGAAAACATTGCTGAGCATTGTTGAATTGCTTATTTTTTAATATCTATGAATGAAATGATGTGGTCAGTGGCCAAATCCTTCTGAACCTTAGCATACTTTGAAGGAGAGAGCTAAGCAAATACTCAACCGTTCTCTGAAATGAGAGCTGGTGTGTATATGATCAAAATACATGATGTATATGCCATTATGAAATTCCTTACGTTACACAATTAAAATGTCTTAACAGAAGTTTTTAAAGCAAATTCTCCATGTTAACTCAGGTAATGAATGTATTACAATGAATGTTTTATTACTCACCACTCCTCTATGCATTTCCTCAAGTAATGATTTTGGCAACTAAATTGGTGGCCTGCTTCTATGATTGATCCAGTAAAGAGAAATTTGACCTCACATTTGATGTATAAAGCATTTTGTTTTCATCATTAGTTGTCCTCCAAGCTTGTGCTGCTTCAGACATGCTTTCCTTGCACTGAGAAATGATAGAACTTGGAAAATGAACTGAGAGAACAGAGAAATATTAATATTAATATTAATATTTCAATGGCTAGGTTTAAATTTATTGCCTTGAAAGAACAATAAGAAGTGCTAAGGCAAGGAGGAAAAATGTATCTAATCTATGATTTTCAATAGGTCTTTTGATCTCTTTGAAAATATGAAGTTATAATTTTGTATTTATGTGTGTATGTGGTTCCAAGGATGAAATCCAGTGTCTTGAGCATGCTGGGTAAGCACTCTAGAACTGCACTGCATCCTCCCATACATGGATTTAATCTCTAATATTACAGAATAATTCAAACCCAATGCAATTCTAAATCATTTAGAAACAAAGTTGCCATAGTGGGGCAAAGAAACAGGCTTGTCACAAGGGCTCAGAACATCCACAGAGACTATTTGGTAGGGACTCAATAGGTCTTAACCCTTCATTGACCCTCACCCTAATAAACCTTTTGATTGCTTTCAAGTCAGTCTAAAATTGTAACTGAGTTAAAAAATAGTAAAATATATCTGACTTATTAACCAGCTTGTTTCTTGAGACAGGTGAAGCTTTGATTAAATAACAAAGTCAGTACATTGTGATGGAAAATACCAAATGAGGTTACTAAGAACTGGGCTAGAAGCTTTAAAGATGTCCTTGATGTTTTTCTCTCTGTGTGTGTGTGCGTGTGTATGTGTATTTGTGTGTGTGTGGTACACACCTGTGTGTCCTGCTCTATCACTTCCTGCCTTTTTTCCTTGAAACAAGGTCTTAATGAAACTGAATCTGGCTGCGTTGACTAGGTTGGCAGACCAGTGAGCTCTTGGGATCTGCTTTTTCTTACTCACCAAGTACTAGAATGATGAACATGTGTCCCATGCCCAGATTGTCTATGAATGATGAAGTTTAAGACTCAAGTCCTCATGAGAGTACAGCAGGAATTCTCCACTGCCATCTCTTCAGCTCCATGATACTTTGGGCTCTTTACACTTCTTTCAAATGCCATATATAACTAATCAGAAGATAACACTGTACTATGTTCAAAATCGACATGTTCTGTGTTCTCTTACTGCATCCACCACTAGCAGCATGGTGCAGAAAACCATCATCTGCAAAAGTTTCCCTACCGACAAGACCCTTGCCTTTCTCCTTTTCCTGAAAGAGATATCTTTCAAGGTTATGAATGAAATTACGAGTAATTTCACCTCTCTGGTCTCCAGTTAAAATCCTGGAGGATAAAGATGGCCTAGGGTGATGCCTTGGGAATTTTTTTTTTCAGATTTAGCATGACCGCAGTTTCCACAATTAACACGGCCATGACTACATACAGAGTTCGTGCACGGGCAGCGAACTCGAGACCTCGGCCATAAGGGCTGGCTCTCTTAGCCTCTAAGCCTCCTAGGCAGCTGTTGTTCTTGAACACTAGCTTTATCTCTGATGTTGATCATAATCATGGTCCTCAATGACAAAACAGTGGATATTAAAATCTTGAAGCATCTAAATGCCTTCAGGTAAAGATTCCTAAAATCAAAAACCCCTCAAAGTTCCTATTCTGACTGAGGAAATTTTCATATGTTCAAATCTCAAATTCTGAAAATCCTCCAATAACACTTCTCTCTGGTTAAAATAAGGTTACAGAAGAGAGATAAAAAACCAAACTTTGGTAAAAGAACTATCAAGTTTTCTGTTGAATGCAGGATGGTTGCATCATGACAAGCAGAAAGGCAAGCCTAGCAAACTGTTAACTATTATTTTAGAAGTGTCTGTATGGTTGCTTTTGGAGGACATTAATGTGTAAGTCTGAGCAGACTAGGTGAAAAAGATAGACTACATAGAAAATGAACATCCTGGGTTGGAGGTCTGGGGTTCATCCATAAATTCAAAATTTATTTAAATATCATGGAATTTATTATAAACTACCTTATTCCAAAGTAGAACTACCTTTGCCTTTAATCTATCCTGAAATACATATTTTATATACTGAATGTTCTTTTTAGATTCTTTTCTGTTGTTTTTCTTTTTCCTTTTCTCATTTTCGTAAATTATCAATATCAATATTTAAAAAATGACTTGCTACCTTCTTTTTGCATAATTTCTTATGATGGAGATGTCAGTTGTCTAAAGTCTTCTGAAAGGTTCCAATCTGTTTTATGCATTCTCTCTAAATTTGCTGCTGCAAAACTCATTATCTCAATGTTGAATTTTTGTTTAAGTATTGGAATAAATATGGAAATATTGGAACTTCAATATTTGAAGAAGTTCATTTATATGTCTTCACTTGTAAAAGATAAAATATCTTAAAATCCTAGCTTTGAATGACCATGTATGTGATAGAGACACATGGTGGTTTATGATTAATGTTTTGAAAAGACCTAAGTTGTCTATCATATTACTACAACACCGTAGATGACAATAGCTGTAAAGTTGACTGCACAGAATCATCATCCACAATTACCTGTGCTTATGGGTTTTTGACCTCTGTCTGAAACATAATTCATCTGTTTTAAAATATTTAACCAATGAGACTATCATAAGTATTTCTGATGTTTGTGTTTTTAAAAGTATGTGTGCTACTGTTGACAATTTTATTATGTATTCTTCCATGAGAAATTCTTTCATGTTCCTATTTTCCTTAAATTTATCTTTAAAATATAAGTAATTGGGGGCTGGAGGGATGGTTTATTAGTAGAGATATAAGTTCAACTCCCAGGATCCACATTGAATGACACACTGTTGTGTCGAAATACAATTCCAAGGATCCCACACCCTTTTCTGCCTCCACAAGCAACTGCATTCACATATGCACACACACACACACAGAGGCACACATACAAAAACACATAGATACACATGAATAAAAATAAACCTAAATCTTTAAAAAAGAAATAATTATTGTTGAGTATGCTATGTGCTAAGAGAATAATGTAGAACTACTAGAAATGTTTGTCAATTACTCAAACAGTAAGTGATTAATTTTCAAAATATGCAATGAATGTATACAACTATCAAAAGAAATAAAAAATTATTCAAAAATGGAAAAAATAGGGGCTGGAGAAATGACTTAGCAGTTGGGAGTACATAATGTTCTTGAAGAGGACCTGAGTTTGGGTCCCAGCACTAGTATCAGGGTTAGGCGGTTCACAACTGCCTATCCCTCCTGCTCCAGGGAATCTATTGCTCTCCTCTGGCCACCAGGGATCCCTGCACTCATATTCACACTCTCTCTCTCTCTCTCT
>LOJH01013978.1:24750-37892 GCA_001685095.1 Ellobius talpinus | reverse complement strand
CTTATAACTCACAGAAAGCTGCTTGCCTTTGCCTCCTAAGTGCCACAATTAAAGGCACATGCCACCACGATGCAGCCATCTCTGGGCCTTCTTTTCGGGCTTTGTTCATTTCTCAAGCTTCTGCTTTAGAAAAATACCTTAGTATGCTGCCTTAGTCTGTAGAGCAGCACAGGGGTCATCGGAAAACATAGATATTTACATTGCAGTTCATAACAGTAGCAAAATTACAGTTATGAAATAGCAGCAAAAATACTTTTATGACTTGGGTCAGCACATGAGGAACTATATTAGAGGGTTGCAGCTTTAGGGAGGTTGAGAACTACTGGAGTAGTGTTGCAAAGGCAACACCCTTTTACATTTACCAGTTTGAACTGGAAAGAGTTCTGTTATTTGACTTGACTTTTTGGGTTCAATGACATCTCATGCAAAATTAAATCATTAGCCTTTCCCATATTTTCTTTCTTGCAGTAAAATATATACTTTAAATATATGTAAAATGGCAATTTTAGCATAGCATTTTTCTTTTTTAATTTTAATTGTGCAGCACAGTGGCATTAATCATTGCAACAATGACTTCACAGTCTGTCCTTCCTCAGCCCATGGTCACTCCATTTGTGTGAGTTTTGTCACTGAATTCTATGCCCACTCCTAACTACTGGTAACTTCTAATCTAACTCCTGTCTCTATAAATTTGGCTGCTCTAGACAGCTTCACAGAAATGAAATAATAATGTATTTTCCCTTTTGTGTCTAGCGTTTCACTCAGCATGATGTTTTTGTTCATCTGTGCTGTATCACGTATCCCAACTTCAGTCCTTCTTTATGGATGAATTATATTCCATTGTGTGTATAAACCTTCTCTCATTTGCCCATTTATCTGTTTACAGACACCTGGGTTGCTTTTATCTTCTGTGAATGATGCTGTAATGGACACTGGGGTGCATGTTTCTGTTAAAGTCTTCGTTTTGACTTCTTTTAGGTCTATATTTAGTAGTGGGCTTGCTGGGCTATATTTAAGGCACTTCTGTGTTTAACTTTTTAGGAAACAAAACCCCAAAACATTCCCCACAGTAGCTGCGCCACTTTAGACGCCAGCTTGCCCTGCGTGAGGGTTCTAGTCTTTCCACATCCTTGCCAATACCCGACTGTAAGTTCCTCCAGCAGGTACAGTAGTGTCTCATTGTGGCTGATGTGAGTCATGTGTACCCTCACCCCCATGGATGCCGAGTGCCTCTCTGGGTGCTTATTGACCATTTGGTTATATTCTTGGGGAAATGTTTGTTCAAGTCTTTGCCCATTTCAAACTTTGGTAGTTTGGCATTTTGTGTTCTTTATCTAGGGTGGACATTAAACCCTTACCAGATATATGATTTGTAAATATTTCCTCCCATTCTGTAGGCTGTCTTTTCATTTTTTGATAATATCCCTTGCATTGCTTGATAATGAGAAAACTTTAAACTTGATGAGGACTAATTTATGTATTTTCCTTTTGATTTTAATTGCTTTTAGATTTTATTAAAAATTGTTGCCAATCTAAGTCCTAAAAGTTTTATGGCTTTAACTCTTAAATCTAGGTTACTGATCCATTTTGAGTTAATTTGTGTGTATGTGGGGGGATGGTATGAAGTAGGATCCAGCTTCATTCTTCAGCTGTGGATACCTAACTGCTTCAGCCCTGTTTATTGAAGAGACTGCTCTGTTGAACGGACTTGGCACTATTGCCAAACACCAATTGGCCATGGATTATGGAATTCCTTCTAGAGTCTGGCTTCTATTCCACCAGCCTCCATGTCCATCCATATGTCAACAGCACACTGTTTTAACTACTTTACCAAAAGGCAGAGAAGCAATTGTTGAAGTTTTTTGTTTTTAAACAGCAATGAAAAGATGCGTGTGTGTGTGTGTGTGTGTGTGTTGTAATGTTCACACATGTGTGCATGTAGAGGCCAGAGGTTGATGCAGAATATCTTCCTCTAAACCTTGTGTTTTAAAGCAGGACCCTCACTGAACTCGCACTTACCAGTTGGCTAGATTGGCCGGCTAGTGAACTGCAGGGGCCTGTCTCAGCCTTCTGCGGCTGGCTTTACAAGAATGCACCCCTACGCCTAGCTTTTATTTCAGTGCTGGGGAACTGAACTCAGATCCTCATGCTTGCACAGTAAGCATTTTACCACCAAGGCATCTCTCCAACCCCTGCTTTGGAATTTGTACAGCGATTTTCTTCTGTAGATTCACCTTAGGGTGACACTGGCATCTTAACAATAAATATTAAGTCTTTTTATCCATGAATGTGGGGTATCTTTCCATGTAGTTAACGTCTTTTTTATGTCAGCAATGTTTTGTAGTATTTAGTGTACAAGTCTTTCACCTCCTTCTTCAAATTTACTTCTAGGTAGTTCATTCTTTTAGGTTCTATTTTAAATGAAATAGCTTTTTTAATTTTCTTTTTAGCTTGTTCACCGCTAGTACATAGAAGCACAGCCAATGTGAAATTAGAAACTTTTGATTAGTATATATTGAGTGTACAAAAATAGGTGTCATGACATTTTCTTTTTTCTTTTATTTTTTATTTATTTATCTATCTATCTATCTATTTATTTATTCATTTATTTTGAGACAGGGTCTCTCTGTGTAGCCCTGGCTGTTCTGGAAATTGCTCTGTAGACCAGGCTGGCATTGAATTTACAGAGATCCACCTGTTTCTTCCTCCTTAGTGTTGGGATTAAAGGCATGTGCCACCACTGCCAAGCATGTCATGACTGTAATATATGTCTGTAATATACTTTAACCAAATCCATTATTCACTCAGAAGGCCCCCTCCCACTGTTTCCTTTCCTTTTCCATGAGAGTCCTCCTATTTTTTGTGTCTTTTAAAAAAGATCTAGATTCTGTGTATGAGAGAGAACATGCAACCTTTGTCTTTCTGAATCTGTGGCTTAATACGAAGATCTGCAGTTCCATCCATTTGCTTGCAAATGCCAGGATTTCATTTTTCATTATTCATGAATTATTTTCATAATTCATGGCTGAATTAAATTTTTCTAAATATATATACCATACAGTCTTCATATGTTTATCTCTTGATAGACACAGAAGTTGATTTCACAACTTAGCTATTGTGAATAGTGCCACAGTAACGTGGACATGCAGGTGTCTCTATTGTATTCTGACACTGATTCCTTCAGGCATGTATCCAGGGCTGGTGTATCTGGATCACATAGTCATTCTGTTTGTATTGTTTTGAGAAACTTCCACTGTAATTTCTATGTGGCTGGACTAACATAAATTCTCACCCATTTTATATAAACATCCTACCCTTCCCCATGCCCCCTTCTCCCAACTTCACTAGTATCTCACTTTTGTTCTCAACAACAGCCATTCTGAGATGAGATGTACTCTCAATATTATTTTGACTGCATTTCCTTGATGAATAATGTTTTGCATTTTTCATACATTTATTGACCATTTACACTTCTTTTGAAAACCATCCAGTTTATTTACCCATTTATTAATTGAATAATTTGTTCATTTATGAGTTCTTTATATATGTTGGATATTAATCCCCATCAGAGGAATAGTTGGAAAAGTTTTTCTCTCATTGTGTAGGCTCTCTTCACCCTAGTAATTATTTTGTTGTTATTGTGCAAACACCTTTTAATTTCATTGAATTCCATTTGTCAATTCTTGTCATTGCAGACCAGCTGGAGCCCTTTTTAGAGACTGCTGCATATGTATATGATATACATGATATATACATATATCCTGAAATGTTTTCCCCTAATAGATCTAAAATTTCAGCTCTATCCTTGAAGCTTCTGATCTATCTATTTTTGAACTGATTTTTGTAAAGGGTAAGAGGTAGGGATTTAGTTTCAGTCTTCTACATGGGATATCCAGTTTTCCCAGAACCATTTGTTGATGAGGCTATCTTTTCTCTAATATATGTTTGCTCTTTATTATTTTTATTTTTATTTTGCACCTTTGTCAGTAATCAGTTAGCTGTAAGTGTTGGATTTTATTTGTTGGTCCTCTTTTCTGTTTCATTGCTCTGTGTGTCTGTTTTTATGCCACTACCATGCAGTTTGTGTTATTACAGCTACATAGCATATTTTAAAACCAGTATTGTGAAGCTTCCAGGATTGCCCTTTTTGCTCAGAATTACTTGGACTATTTGGAGTCTTTTGTATTTTTGTGAGCATTTTAGGGTTGCTTCTTCTATTTATATAGGAAATGTGTTGGAGTTTGGGTGGGGACTGTATGGAATCTGTAACTGCTTTTGGCAATATGTCCGTTTTCACAATGTTAGTTCTACTGATCCCTGAGCATAGGTGGACTTCTGGTGTCTCTCCTTGGTGTCTTGTAAACCTTACTGAATTTGTTTATTAATTCTAGTAGCTTTCTTGTGAATTCTCTGGGATTGTCTCTCTATAGAATCACAGAAGCTAAAAATAGAACTGTCTCCTTCTTTTCTACCCATTTTGGATTCTTTTTATTTCTTTTTCTTATCTGATTGCTCTGGCCAGAACTCAGACTCAGTGTTGGCTAGCAGAGATGACAGCGGCCATCTTGTTTGATTCCTTGTGGGGGGGAGGAAACACTTTCAGTCCCTCATCACTGAGTCTGCTGTTAGCTGTCTGTAGCTGAGGATAGCCCCTTCTGGGGCTGGGTGTGCTCATTTGCCTTTGTTGCCCAACATACAGGTTTCTTCTGACAGAGGATCATATTTAGAGTCTTGCTCAGAGAAAATGCCTGTTAATTAAAAAAATATCCCTTTCATGGTGGTACTAACCACATTATTAAAATGTCAGCTGAACTGAAACCTAAACATTTGTTAAGCTCCTACTATGTTGCAGGCATTTTTATTACCTCATTTGCTCCAACAAACAGTCCTTGGAAACAGACTCCTTATTATTGCTGCCCCCACTTGAGCGATGAGGAAATGAATGCTAAGAAATGAGGTGACATACACAGTTGGTGAGTGTTCCTAAGTTCAATGTAATTGCTAACTTTCCTGGTTTGTAGGTTGCTGTGGTCTTTGTTCACTAATTCTTAAGGATAGAGGGGCACAACTTTACTTTGTGGGATACATCAGGCTGTCTCCTGGGTTGCAGGACTGCTATCCCTCCCTTCATTCTGGTAGACCTGATCATGTCTGGAGTCTTTCGCCCCCATAAGAGAATCGTCACTGTGAGCCGAGACTGACAAGAGCTCACTGTGAGCTGGGTCTGCAGTGGTGGGAAGGGTGACAACCATTGCCAGCCACAGCTTGTTTTTATTCCTTTGCTGTTCCTGAGGCTCGCTGAGCTAGAGTCTTGTGGAGGGGATGCTCTCAGAAAGGTTCCAAGAGGGAGTTCCGGTGGGGGATGGGAAACGAAGCTTTTCAGTGTAATGAGAAGCTGCTGGGCCTGGCAACTTTGTCCTCACCCTAAACCCCTGTCCCGTTAACTCAGGAGTAATCTACACTCCCCGTGGAATCGGCTTTATCGAGTAACTGCAACCGCAGGTGCCTGGATAATTCATAGCCAACAGCTCGTTTCTGCCTCAAATTTCTGGGTCAAGAAAGCTGTGTAAGATTCGATTCTGGCAGTGCCGCAGCAGCTCAGAAGCTGACCAGTGGACTGTATGTCCTTTCTGGGATTTTTTTTTTTTGAAGTGTGAGCATGAACCTGGGACAGAGTCCCAGGGGTTGGCAGCCTGTCGACCGTCTTCCGTGATCTGGGGCTGGATGCTCATCCTCAGCAGATGTTACTGTGGGTGGCCTGGAATGCCTGCACATAAAAGTCTAGATCAGTTCTGAGCAGGGGAAGGCTGTGTTTCTGCTTGCGTAATGGCTGACTCTCCTTTCCTCGGCCTCCTCCTCTACTCTGTAGTCTTCCGAAGGGTGACAGGTACCCTGAATCTCTACCCCTTCTGTAGTGTTCAGAGTAGTCTTTGCTGAGCTATTTTGTCTCGTTGGCCATTTTGGTGCCATGTTCTTTTTATTATTTATTTATTATTTAGAAAAGTTTTTTTTTGAGACAGGCTTTCTCTGTGTAGCCCTGGCTGTCCTGGAACTCACGCTGCAGATCATGCTGACCTTGAACTCAGAGATGTGCCTACCTCTGGGTTTACAGGTGTTTGCTGCTACGCCCTTGTTTGTTTGTGTTTTTTGCCTTAGACTGGTCAAGCCCTCGTAAGGGTTCCCTAGGCTGCCGATGGCCACCTGTCAATTCTATGAAGGAAGACCGCCATTGAAATCCTAGGCAGGCACATGTGAACAAACAGAAGCGGGGGAGGGCAGTAGGCAACTCCCCCAATAGTCTATTTAGATTACCCTCAGCAGGCCTTTGTTGTCTCAATTCAATTTAACAAATATCCGTGCAAAAATTTAGATGAGACACAGTTCTCTTCGGAGAAACCAGAATCTGTTTGGCAACTCAAAGGAGCGAAGTCCTCTCAGAGTCTCTCACCTCCATGCTTGGATCCACTTACCTCCTCCACCCTCCCACCTTGCCAAATTCTGTGTTTTCTTCTGCCATCCAGGTTTGAAATCCAAGAGACTCTCCCTTCTCTGTCCTTTTCTCTTAGGAGAGTCACTATCCCTCTCATTTGCCAGGAGGGTCCTGGTTTCCGTCTGTTGTCCCAGTGTGGGTTGTTAATCGCTCCCTTTCCACTCCGAAAGTGTCCAAGTTCAGACAGTAAATTACATGGTCAGCCAGACTTTAACCTACCAGAGGCCGAGGCTGCCCTCTCTCCGTGCCTGGCGTGTCACTGCATTCCCACTGCCACCACCCTAGTTCCCACACTGTCGCCTCCTGCCAGATTACTTCAACTGCTTTCTCTCTGGTGTCCTTACGTGTGTGTCGCACTTCTAATCCACTCTGCCAATCATTGCCTGATTGATTCTCTCAAAATACGGCTCCTCGCAGTTCGCATCTCTGGATCATTGCTGTTTACAAGAGATTGCTCAAACCTTGTAGCCTGGCACTTAGAACTCTTGCTTGTAGCTTGGTTTCTGCTGTGGTGGACATGTTCTTCTTGTAGCTTCTCGGGATGGGATCTCAGTTCTGCTCTAATGAGTCACTGTTCCGGGCCCTGCTCCTGCCTGGTGAATACTTGCTCACTAAGGCCTGCTGGCTCGGGCCATCCCCACAGACTCGAACTGGGGTGTTTATGCTTTAAGGCCAGCATAAATTCCAACCTTGTGCGTGCCATGCTTTTGACTAGCCTACCCCTCAGTACTCGCCTCCTCTGAACTCCTCGACCTAGAGCAATTATTGCCTGCACAATCCATTTGGCATCTAATCGCGTACTGCCTCATGGCTTTTCATAGATTGCCAGTGCTGGTAGGCTTTGCTGTGAGTTTGCTTTGCATTTTTGCATGTCTGTTGTCCTCCATAAAATTGCAGGTTTCTTGAGGATAGGAGCTGCGTCTTCTCCATCCTTTTATTCCCATGGCAACATCAAGTGCCTACTAAGTGTAAAATAAACAGTAGCTGTTCATTCAGGAATCTCATCTGGGAAAGACCCTTCTCATCCCATAGTTTAGATTCTGTTTTGTAAATGAGCAAAGAAAGAGAGAGAAAGAAAGAAAAGTCAAGAGAATTGTGCAGAGGTCTAGCTAATTCGAACGGGAGGGCCAGGCTTCAGATGCAGATTTTTGACCAGACCAGAGTACTTTCTGGTCACCAAGCTCTGTGTTCATTTTGTTTTTTGAATTTAAGGATGAGTAGGAATTTAGAAAGTAGAGGAAAAGAAAGGTAAGCAAACCAGGGGTGGGGCATGGCATCAGCAAAACCCTAATGCTAGAAACGTGTTGGGTAGAATTTGGGGGATAGTAGCAATGAATACAAGATAATTCCTATGGTCTAGAGTTTAAACACACACACACATACATACATACATATGCACATACACACAACACAAACACATTGTGTATGTGTGGGACATGAAGATAGAAGGGGGATTATTTTAGGGGAAGGGAATTAGTGGAGGGCTGAAGGTTCACTAAAGAAGGTAACGGAGGTGAATAAGAGCAAAGTACATGATATGCTTGTGTAACGATACCATAACAAACCCATCATTTTGTATGCTAATTTCAAAATAAAAACAAAATAAGCGATTTGAAAATTTAAAAGGTGAGAGAGTTGTAGGGGAGGAACAAGGAAGAGAATGTCAGGATTTGTGTCTGGAGTACTAGAAGTGCCTCCTGCCTGTGCCTGAGATGCAAGACTGTGCGCTCTGGTTCAGAAGTTGTGGTGGGATGGGTGTGGGGGGTGAGTGGGGTGCTGGTGGGCCACTCAGGAGGCCCAGGAGAGGGCGTGGGAATGCCTGTTTTCAGGCAGCCGGTCACATGTGCTTTGGACAGCACGGAAACCCAACCCCACGGCATTGAAAAGCGTCACCAGTAACGCTGTTATATATAGCTTTCAACTTTAATAAGGTGTTGCAGAAACTACAAAAATACATCTAACTAAAACCACATTTCACTGGAAGCTTGATCTAGAATCCCTTTCTACTGCTCCTGTGTGGTGCTCTGAGCTGTCGACAGAGCTGTTAAAACACAATGGAGAGTGGGTAATTGTGCATTATATGGCTTTTGTTTTCTGTTATGAAATATCGACATCAGAAAAGAGAGTAGGATTACGGGGGCACTGTGAGGAGACCCAGGGGGAACCTGAGGTGGGGGTGGGTGAGGGCAGACAGTGGCCGACCAATCTGTCTGAGTCCGAATTTTTCTATCAGGAACCTGGAGAAATTCACACATCTCACTGACATGAAGAGGCTCTCAGTAAGGATGGGGTTGGCTGAGGACTCAGGTCCTGGCATCGTGATGCGGGGAGGCAGGGCTGTATGCTCAGTTGTGGGTACAGTGGCTGAAATATGTGTCTGACGGTACCTTGGGGAGATAAGGACCAGCTCAGTCGGGAAACAGGCAATGGGATCATTTCCCAGGAAAAGCTGGGCTTGTGTCCATCTTGTGTGCTGTGGGAGGGTGGAGGTTTGGGGGGATGTAAGTGATGTTTTACTCTGATGCTGGGGATCCTGGCAGGAGTCAGGTCTGGGGAAAGTGGAGGCTCACCCGAGTGAGCTTAGGGTACTTTGTTCCTTCCAAGAAATAACAACACTAAAAGAATACAAGCTCCCTTTACTAAGTGCGAGTGGCAGGNCTCACCATAGCCTTAGAGGGCAAACGTTGGCCCATTTTCTAGACAGGGGCCTGAGGCCAACCGAGGGACTCCCTGCCTTGTTTGCTGAGTCTTCAGCCTCTTTATCTCCTAGAGTCAAGGGAAGCAAAAGGACACTGGGAAGGACTGAGGAGGCCACAGCCAGCTAGCTTGATGAGGTGTGGTCTCGCTTGCTTAGGGGAAAGAAGAGCAGGTGCTGGCAGAGAATTCACTGTGAATTGTCATTGAACCACAGGCTATGAGGGACAGATTGCCTCAGGTAACCTGATGACAGTCCCAAGCCACGTGGGCCAGCTTCCTACCTCCATGCAGGTGAACCACTGGCCCTTTAGGGCATCTTCACTCTGCTATGCAGCATTGTGGGGTCTGCCATTGGGTTTGAGCGATGGCCTGTCTCTCTAGATAGATTATGTTTGGTTTGTTCAGAAGGCATTTATGGCTTTATAAAGCTCTTAAATTGGCTCTTCCCCCCCAAACATTTCTTCAAGCTTACAAGGCCAGTTTCAGAATAGCAATTACCAGCTCCAATATCACGCTGTGCTGTTGTATGTAAACTGCTTGGGACATTTGTAATGCTGCCACACGGCATATCTGCAGGCAGAGAGCCCCTGTCTTGCGGAGGAATGCTGCAGAGGCCCTTTCTCAGCCCTAATTTATGGGCCACATAAAACTCTTGTGAAGTTGGCCCTGCATCTTTCTGAGGCAAAGTTGAGGATTTTTACTGTTTCAAGCTGCTAATTTTTTCCATTTAAAGCCAGCCTTCTGTCCGTGCCAGCGTGCATGTGTGCATACAAGTTGGCCACTTTAATTTATGTGCCTCCTTCTCTGTGTGTAATGCTTATAACTCACAAATGTGTGCATAATAGACCACCAGCTCTTCTTATTACAAGAGACTCAGCAGCTTTGTCCTGTGGCTACAAAAACCTGGATCCCTCCCAGCATATCTCTACCACTGAAACCCAGGGAGGAAGCCCCAGTGCAAAGAAGGATGCGGGCTTAGAAGCTGTGCGAACCAAGGCCTGGGGTCTTTACCCTGTGGCCCAGTTTGCTGTTTGTTGCTCTGATTAAACACCTTGACCAAAAGCAACTTGAGGATGTTTGTTTCATCGTGTAATTACCGTGCATCATAAAGGGAAGTCAGGGCAGGAACCTGGAGGCCAGGAACTGAAGCAGAACTAGGGAGGAATGCAGCTTACTGGCTCATCTTCCACGGCTTGTTCACCTTGCCTTTTTAAACAACCCAGGACCACCTGTCCAGGAGTGGTACTGCTCCCAGTGGAATGGATCCTCCCACATCAATAACGAGTCAAGAAAATGCCCCAGAAACTTGTCCACAGGCCAATCTGATGGAGGCACTTCCTCAAAGGAGGCTCTCTCTTCCCAGGTCCCTCTAGCTTGTGTCAAGTTGATGAACACTAACCAGCCCAGCCTGAAAAAGAAGGGGCTTCATGAGAGGCAGTGGGGTGGGGTGGGGTGGGGGAGTTGGGCGGAGGATGAGTGGAGGGGGCCTATGGCACAAAGCAGAAGTTCAGATCTGGGAATTAGGGTTTAGAGCCCACACAGAGCACATTCTATATGTGCCACCTCAGGTAAGCCACAGAACCCCTCAAAGCCTCAGTTTCTCTGATTTGCAGCATAGGGGTTGGGCTATAAGTTTCTCACCAGGGTACTCTGAGTTTCCAGTATGCTAATGACTGTAAAGGCCTTTCATAAGCTAAGGCAATATCCAAGGGCTGGCTGGAAGCTATTCCAAGCTTTCAACTGCTGGCAGGGCCCCCTAGGAAGGAGAACAGCCAAGAGCAATGTGATGTCTCAGGGCTTTCCAAAGTCAAATCTCATGCCTTTGCATGAGCCCCGCCTCCCTAGTCTCTGGTGAGCCCTGAGCCTGGAGCTCTTGTGTAACACAGGCTGGAGTCGTAACTCTACTCATGACTCCTGCTTTTCCACCAGGGTCCTCTAGATCCAGAGATCTCTGTTCTTTTGATGAGAGTACATTAATAGTTGGTCTCCACCCTGGCCAGTTCCAATCCCCACCCCTTCTTGAGAGCAATAATTCTCTCTTGGTCTTCATAGATGCCTCCCACCTGGAAATCACCACGTCTCTTTCACTGGGTTTTCTGAGAGTCTCAGTGCTTGCTGGGTTATGGGGGAGTCATAGGCCGGGAGGCTCATAGCTCCCAGTTCCGACCCTGTTCCTGCATGAGGGTCTTCATTACACTGCAGCATCTTTAACAGGGGCCTTAATCCCGTGAGCGCAGTCTGTGATTACTCTGGCTGAGAGTAGGGGGACATTCAGCTCCTCCTGGGGTTTTGGTGCGCCCCTCAGCATAGAGGACCCCAATCCCAGTCTTGCTTCAATGTCTCTGAGGCCTCATCTCCCCTTTTTTTACCTGCTTGAATTGGAATGCTCCCACTTGGATATTTTGCCACTAATGCAAAACTCTAGGAGTTTAAGGCGGACTCATTCGATGCATTTCTAGTAAAGGGAAAGATGTTGTCATTTATTGAACATCTACGACATGCGAGCCAGCTGCCAAGGTGCAGCGTATGCTCCAGGTAATTAAATTCTCACCACAAACCCTCCTCGTTATAATCACTAGCATGGCTTCAGCACGGTGAATGCCAAGCGCTGTTCTGAGTTCCTTCCATGAATCCCATCCTCACCACACTCTGGTAAGTGATAAAGCCGCGGCATGGAGAAGTTAAGGAACTTGTCCAACATCACACAGCTGGTAATGCGGGAAGACGGGATGAGCAGCCAGTGAGTTTAGGTTCCAACCGGAGCACTCAATCACCTGCCACACAGGAGACTGTTCTTATTTTACCCCACCTAAATTCACATTGCAATGAAAAAGGATGTTCAGAGGGACTGAAGAGCTTGCCCAGTGGCACACAGCCAGGAAATGTCAGGGTTCAACCTTGAACCCGTGCTGATCTGCTCTAGGGTACCGTCTCTCTTTCCATGGTGCTTCTGTCTCCTCATTCTCTTGCCTACCTCTAATTCACAGTGTCTTAGGCAAGTGAGTGAGATTATGAAATTAAGATTTTTTTTAAAAGATGAAGATGATTTGTGCTTAGGAGAGCTGGGAGGCAGGAAGAAGAGAAAGGACTTGGCAGTGAAGGGAGAGGTTTCCCAATACATCCTGTTGTGTTCCCCAAGACAGAGAAACCTCTAAAGGATAGAGATTTATTTTTTTACTTCTAGAGGCAGGCGAGTCCAAGGCCAAGGGCCTTCTTGTGTCATCCCCTGGCAGAAGGTGAGGTGACAGCCCCAGAAGAGTAAGAAGGGAGCAGAACTCATCCTTCATCAGGAGGCCACTCCTGGGAAACAGCGTTAGTTCATTCACTCACAACCTGTTTACCTCCGAAAGCTCCCATTTCTCTACCTTACAACAGGATCACGTCTCCATCCATCTCCTTCACAGCAGCTTTGTGAGACACTCTCAGTCACTTGTCCTGCTGCTGTGACAAAAGCCACGGAAGGGAGAAAGAGCTTATTTGGTTTACAGTGCCAGCTGCAGGGAAGTCAAGTCATCAAGAAGGTGAAACCGCAGGTAATGCTCAGTTGACAGAAGAAGAGAGCAATGAACGCAGGTATCCTAGGACTCAGTTTACCCTTCCATCCATCCAGGTTCCCCTTCCCAGGGAACAGCATCATTCACGGTGAGTGAGTCCTCCCACCTCAATCAGTGTGACTGAGAGACTCCTCCACAGGTATGCCTTGTGGCCCATCTCCCAGGTGAAACTAGGTTTTGCCAAATTGGCAATTAACATTAACCACCACAGGCAGACACACTCTAACTGCCTCGGGTGGTGAGACATGGGCTAGGGTAAGGAGACTGCAAAGGGAAAAAGGCTCTAGAGTTCTTCTGGAGAACCACTAGAACCCAGAGACTGGCCAGGTACTAGAAGTCTAGTTTAGAGTGGGACCTCCAGCCTGATGCTTCTTCGGTGGGTCAACACACCAGTCATGCCA
>LOJH01013978.1:0-12792 GCA_001685095.1 Ellobius talpinus | reverse complement strand
CGCACACACACGCAGAGTTGATTAGTGTCATAGGCTGGAGGGGTAGAGCCCAGGTAGCGTTGGCATTGAGAAGCAGAAGGGAAGAAAAGTTAAAGGTACAGCATGTTGAGGAAGTGAGGGAGGAGACCAGGGAAAGTTAAATGACACAGAACCAATGGACACCAACACCACTCAGCTGATGTATTCAAAGAGCATTTACAAGCAGCATGCTACACAGTGATGAGCAAGGAAGGATGGGAGGAGGAAGAAGACATCTGGGCTGTGAGTCCTTACAGCTCTAGACAAAAGACAGGTTGGTGTTGTCTTTGTTGTTGTAAAATGATAAAGAGGCAAAGGGACCCCTCTCCTAAGTCCTCGAAAGTAGAAAGCTTGTAGGTGGGAGGGAGTTGAATCCCATGCAACCACCAGGACCCACCCTAGTGTCTTTCTTTATCCTTTCTTTCACCTCTGTTTGGTCTCTACTGAAGTTCTGGGCTGGGGTTGACTTTATGATAGTAGCCATGGCCCTGGTGAGGAACAGTGTATCTGTTGTCTCTGTAGCACTCATAGTCAGAGGGGAGTCTATTTAAGGTGAAGCAAGGTGTTGTAATGATGGAGGAGAAAATCTGGAGTTGGGAATGGACCTTGGAGGGGTCAGCTACAGACAGTAGAGTGAAGCCATGTACTAAACATTCTGCCCATCCCTGACCAGGGAGTGGAGGGGTGGCTTCCATTACAGAAGAAGCCCACAGAGGCAGCCCTTCTCTCTGAATCCTTTGATCTGGGGGTCCTGGAGGGTCCATCCCAAGAGCCCCGTGGAAGTTACTTCTGAGTAACTTACTGGCAGTCTTGAATTTTAGTCCTTTGTGTTGGAGGTGATCTGCTAAAACCAAAGCCACATTGATGGAATTCCAGGAATCTGCCCTCCTTACTTTGGAGAGGTCATCTCGCCCTCAGGGAAGGAGCCCACACAGTTCTTGTTCTAAGGCCAAAGTTTGCATTCAGGGCACAGGGAGGCAGCAACTCCCCTAAGGCCCCTTCTCCTCTGCACCATCACCTCAGAGACGGCACGTTGCCACAGTCATGTCACCTGCGGGAAGATGAGGAGTGTGGGCTCCTAGGGGTCTTTACACAGTTTTCAGTCTCTAGCAGTAGCTCCATTCCATCCATCTAGGGCTAGCAGCTACTCCCTCTTTCCTGGAACGAAGGGATTTCCTAGGACAGGAGAATTTAGTGGTAAATTAAATTCCAGAAAGTCCCAGGAAAACAGGATGAGTTGATCACCCTAACCATTCCCATCCCTGTCTTAGAAAAGTTCAGAATCTGAACTTTTTCTGAACACAGCCTGAATTTTCCGCTGGATACTCAGGTAAAAGGATAGACTTGAGTGTGCGGGCACCATGCTGCTTGGAAGTGGCTTTAGGATCTGAAGACCTGAATCAAAATTCCTAGTAATTTCCAAGGCATGTTAGTATGAACAACTCACTTTGTGTTTATGAGTCTCAGTTTCCTTACCTGTAAAATGGGGATTATGATGTGAGCTTCAGAAGGTCGTGGTAAGGAACAGAGGGGACAGTGCCTGTCAGCTGCTGCGTGTCTGACCCGGTCCATTAGCTCTCCTGATTCTTCCCATTCTTTCTCTTCTTTGTTCTGGGGCAATAGGCATACTGTTTGTTGTTGTTGTTTGTTTGCGTTGTTTTAGAAGGTCCGATCATTTATTTGTTACTCTTAAATTTATTTTTGACCTGACTCAGAAGTAGAAGTTCATAGCAAAGATAGCCTTACATCTCTGGGCCATCTGTTCCTGGCATTTTTCTTGGGCTTCCTCCATTCTCTTGGCCAAAAGTTTAGTACATTCTGCAGCCTTCTCCTTATTTTTCTTGGTGGTTGGTTTCTTCAGAGTAATACATCATTGTTTGTGTTGCAGGTTGCGTGGGGTGACAAGACACTGGCTCTTGGGGTGTTTTGGTTCTGGGTTTCTTACCTTCTTTAAGAGCTTTCTGACAACATATTGGCGGACATTACCTTCTTTAGAGAGATTGAAAAGTCTTTAGATGCTGCCAGCTCCTTTGGGCCCCAGCCTCCTCCTTCCCCCCCACACTGACTACATTGAAAACATGTGGATTGGCACCCACAGTGCATTCCTGAGCAGACCTGCACCTCCTCTCTCCAGTTCTCGGTTTGTATCAGGAATGCTCCTTATCCAGCAGCAGGCACTCTGACACCTGACTTCAGGAAAGCTTTGCTTGTCATTCCCACATCAGATCTTCTCCCAGAGCATCAGCAGCTAATTCTGGGGCCATGCACTTCTCAGAGAAAGAGGCCACTTGTGTTTATCGTTCACCTCAATGAGTTTCTGACATCCAGTGGCTGGGAAGGAGATACTCAGTTTCATCATGACAGAGCTGACAGATTGGGAGGTGCCATTAAAAAAGAAGAAGAGGAAAAAGAGGTGATACCCCTTCTTTATGGAGATGAAGTTAGTGAGCAGGAAAAGTTGTCTCTGGATCAGTTATAGAATCAGAGACAAGCAATAGAGTCCTACCTAACTCTTAACTGTATCTCCCTATTTTGAAGTGGACAGGCTTTACTATCGAGAATGTTCCCTGATTGAGAGGGAAGGAGCCATTTTATTTATTTGTTCATTCATTCAGCAAATACTTTCTGGATACCTGCTATGTATCAAACACTGTCCTGGAAATAGAATGCTCAACAAAAGATACAAGTATTCAGCCCCCTTGAAGCTTATGTCCTGGCAGGGGAGACACAGTAAACATCCATGTCATATAAGGTCAAGTAGTAAAAACTGCTTTCGTGGGAACACATAGAAGGTTAAGATAGCAGAAAGTAGCTGGCATGACATCATTCTGTGGGGCGTATAGCAAGGCCTCTCTGAGAGGCCAGTGTAAAGCTGGGCCCTGGGATAAAATAGCCACAGAAATGTAGTGGTCCCTTCTGAATCTCCCAGTGCCCTGTGGAGTCAGCAGCTCAGGAGACAGCCAGTCCCTGATTGGGGTGAAGGGGTAGATGGGAATGCAGCTGTTTCTGTCAGCTGTCCTTCCTCTGGGCTGACTCCTCTGCTGATCTGAGCTTTGTGGAAAGGGGAGGAGGAAGTCAAGCTAGAATCCACTCTGGAGTTCTGGAGGTCAGACTGAAGATGGGAATTGCATAAATGAGTTACTCTGCCCTTCTTGGAGACACTCTCTACTTCTGGTGACAAATCACAGTGTATTTGATTTCCTTTATGGTTCTGTTTCGTTGGCATCACCTTTTCCTTTAAGAAAAAAATAGAGCCCTGTTTGGATTGCATGGTAAATGGTTTATGAGCATTGCCCTTCTCTGTTCATCCTACCTGTAGGAGCTCCAGCCCTTGCGATCCTATTCATGTTGATTAAGTACATTTGAAAGCAAGAGGAGACTAAAATCACTTCACAATACAGATTCAGCTTCCCCTGGCTCAGGGGAATTTCTCATCTCCCCTTTGAAAGCGCTCCTTTTCAAAGATTGAGCAGGAGGCTCATCCAGACCGGGAACAGGAAGCCCAGGGGAGCCTTCTCTCTGGAGCTGGTCATGGACTTGAGATTCTGGTATTTCTGGGCAGATGTACCCTCAGGAGTCATCCTAGGGTTGTTTTGCTTCTCACCTGTCTGCTAGCTGGCTCTGTGCCTGGCTTGACCCTGGCAGGACAACATTGGTCGGGAGCACAGGAGGGATTTCTGGATGATCAATCAGAGCTTAATGCTTTTAGGGATCCCTTTGAAGAGCGGGTGGGAGGATGGAGAGAGCTCACTGTCTTTGTATATTCCTGGACCGATGGACAGTGTGTGTGTGTGTGTGTGTGTGTGTGTGTGTATGTATGTGTGTGTGTGTAGAGGAACTATGGCCCATGAAAAACAGTGTGTGTGTATGTGTGTGTGTGTGTGTGTGTAGAGGAATGATGGCCCATGATGAACAATGTGTGTGTGCACATGTGTGTGTATAGAGGAACTATTGCCCATGATGAACAGTGTGTGTGTGTGTGTGTGTGTGTGCGTGTGTGTGTGTGTGTGTAGAGGAATCATGGCCACAGAGTGACTCTTCAAATTGAAGGTTTTCTCATTAGGCTCTGTACTCAGTGGCCTTCCATTTCTACCCCGTCTTCCTCTGTTCCAGTGTCCTGAAAATCTTGAAGGTAGATGGCTAATTAACAATCTAAACTTATAACTTGGCACACATTAACACAGAATGTAGACTTCAATGATTTCTTTGACTTGGCTCATGTTAGCCTAGAAATCAGACTTCAGTAGATTCTGTTTCTCCTCCAGTCTCGCCTCTTGCGTCAGTCTGGCACAGGGCTCCATTCCACAGATCCTCAAGTCAAAAAGGAGATGGGACAGTGACGCCTGAACTCATAGTCTAGCTGTGAACACATGGAAAGTTGCCCTGTCGTCCCTGCTTTTGCTCCTTCTGTGCTGCCCAAGTGTCCAATCTTTCAAATCTAGGCTGCAACAGTCTTACTCCCTTCTGTATTCAAAAAGCCACCGTCTTTTGTGACTTCGCGTTGAACCCCAAGATGCCTCACTCACCACCCTCCTGTCCTTTTTAGGACAGCATGGGGTTCCCACCTCAGCAGATGTTTGTCTACCTGGCTCTAGTCTTGGCCTCATGCTCTTCTGTTTGGTGACTTTGGAGAAGCCACCTCGTATCTGTGGTTCTCAGTTTCCTCATCCGCTAACTTGGAGTGAGACCATTTGAAGAACAAATGAGACATTAGCTTTGAAAACTGTGAATGGTGCTGTCTCTTCGGGACAAGTTACAATAAATCCTTATGAGCCAGACATGATGACACACACACATTTAATCACAGTGCTTGGGAGGCAGAGGCAGCTTGATCTACAGAGTGAGTTCCAGGACAGCCAGGGCTACACAGAAAATCCCTGCTTGGAAAAATCACCACCACCAATAATAACAATAGAAAATCCTTAAAACATAGGCATTTGGTCTGGTGGAAAACTTACTCTGGCCTTGGCATGTATGAGCCAAGTGCATGCTCTTTCCCACTCCCATGCATGTGCAACTGCACACAAGCAAACATGATTATAAACATACCAACACCCACAAAGTGTGAAAAGCTAAAATTCTAATGTATGACTATATTCAACGTGAGAGAAGGGTTTGACAGTGCACCCTGAAGAAAAACCCTGAAACCGTTTGTGTAGAAATAAAGAGCAGTACTAGGGTGACAAACAGTCCTTACAGCAGTTAGAGGCTGGGGATGGGTCACCCACTACATTCCAGGCATCTTCTTGGCTATTTCATGTTTGGTGTTGCCTTCACTCCAATCTGGAAATGGTATTATTCTTGTTTGAGCAGATGATGGGATGAACCCAGAGGGGTTCAGTTGCTCTCTCTGTTCAGTTCACTTACCAGAGGGCTGTTCTAGTGCCTGTATTATATGGATAACTAAGCCAGAGCCAAACCTCAGTGCTGTGGACTCCAGCAATCCTGAAAAGGGCTGGGAGGAAAAGGCAAAGATTTTAACCTAAGCTGAACCTGCCTCCATGTGTGTTGAGCCACGCTTTGGAGACAGACTCAGAGATCAACTTCTCCCTGAAACCTCTAGTTAGTGTCCCCACTGTCAGGGAACACAGTCCTGGATGGAGAGACATTGGAGTGTGGCCAGGCTCCCCCTCCATGACTTCACTGGACAGAGTCCTATGTCCCCACCCCTTCCGCTGTCTATTCCTGTCTTCTCCCAACCCTGATGTGCAGCGTCTGGCCCCACTCAAGCTCTTGCCTACTCTGGGAAGCCCTCCTCTGCAGAGCAGCTCAAAGGATCTTTTGAGTTGGGGAATGAGCAGCATGTGGGCCTGGGAGGAGAGATAAAGGCGAGTGATCCCCAAGGGCCATGGGGTCAGGGGCTGTGTATCTGGTGACTTCTGAATGCAAGCGCCAACAAAGAGAAATCTGTGGTGGGAGAGCCTCCGTGAAGGAAATAAAATCTCCATGAAAACAAACTTTTGTTGGAAGCTTTCTCCTCTTGTTTTGGCAGAACTGTTAGGTCCTGGGAGGGGAAGGCCGAGTCTTCCGGAGGAGTCTGGAGGCCCCCAGATTGTTCAAATGTCGCCTTGCTCTGAGAGGACTGTTTTCTTCCCTGCAGGAAGAAATGCCTGGGAGGCAGTGTAAGAACCACTGGTTTTCTAATCAAGGCTGGAATGAGCAAGAAAGAGCTGGGGCCACAGAGCGAGCACTTGGATTATGAGTTAGGAGACATGGCTGACACAGTACTGTGTATCATATAGCTTTGTGGCTCCACGAATCCCAGGATCCCTTCCAGCGTTGATTTTCTCATCTATAAAGTGGACATTGCTTGCCCAGATTCCTTCATCTAGAAACACAGGAGCAGTCCTGAGCTAGCACGGCTATTTCCCTGTATCCTGTAACCAATGGAGACTAGCAGGTAGGATGAAGGTCCTTGGAGGAGACTTGGATGATATCTTTCTCTTCTTCTCAGGGCTGAGTGGTCACAGATGACACTCAGCAGTTTACTGTCTGCATCTTGTTTTTCCAACTTCAAAGAAGTTGGCATGGTGAGAGCAAGGTCTGCCTCTACCGTCAGCGGGTCACTGCGTTTAGAGGCTGGATGGATGTGTCAAAGGAGGCATTCCCCAGCTGTTGAGATGCTGTTAAATAAGCCCAGGATGTTTTCTCCCTGGAGCTAGTAGAAGAATCAGAATTTGTGTTGGGTCCAGACCCCCAAGGGTTGCCTCTCTTTGGTCCCACTCAGGAGGAAAATCCTGGTTGTGACTGCTGTTCCACAGAGGTCATGGCACTGGGCAGTTGTGGGTGGCCAGAAGGGATACAGCTGGGGCTAGAAACTGAACTGTGGTTTTGAGTCTGTTTGATTCTATCATGCTGTGTCTCTGTGGGCAAGAACTCTCCTTCTCTGATACCTGTTTCTCTTACCGTGAGCACGCAGGCTGAGTAAGTCGCTCTTACCTCTGCAGAAGTAGATGTTAACCTGGAAGAGGCCTGAGCAGTTGCCTGGGGGCAGCAAGGCTGGGAAGCAAGCCTATTCCTTCATCCCCCCAGTCTCTCCCTCAACTCCTTTCCTTGCTGGGCAGTGGGAGATGTTGTTTCTCTTTTTCCAGATGAATTCGTAGAGACAGGCTTGTGTCCACAGTGCTCTGGACATCCTTGAAAACCGATCGGCATGTGGCTCTCTTTTTGACCCCAGTTGGACTGACTGGGGAAGGGCTGTCCTTGGAAGCTGGTTTGAGTCAACAGAGGCCCCTCCCTCTCCCCTCTGCTGTCCCATTAGAGCAGGGCCTCTGACTTCACGTGGCTGGTCTGAACTGTGGGTGACAGGGAAGCATTGTTAGAAGTGGTTAATAAATGAGGCTTCTTCTGCTGACCACGTGGAGAGTTCACTTGGAGCATGTTCAGGCTTGGCTGACTGGGATGTACAAAGAAGGAGTGGACTATGGGAGTTGTTTTCTCTTCCCCAACAAACACACACATGTATACACTCACACTCACACACACTCACACACATACATATGCATATATACGTTTACACATGCACACACATGGTACATGCAGTGCATACATACACATGCAAACATGCCCACACATGCATAGATGCACACATAGACATATATATGCGTGCACAAAGACATATACACATATATAATATGCATATTATACACATATATGCACATGATATAGACAGATGCACATATACACATAATATAGACACATGCACACATGCACATTTAAATACACCCACATATATACATATAACATACACATATACACACACACATATATATACATATAACACACATGCACATATACATACATACACACATGCACATCATCTTGTAGACCAAAGTTTATTAACACGTGAACCTTTGGGGGACACTACTAGGTATAGTGCCATGCTTAAGGCAGATTGTTTTTATCTGGTGACAACGGTTCATCTGCTTCTCTCCTTCCAGCAGGTCCATTTGGATGGGGCTTTCTTTTCAGCTGCTCTCTAAGGTGACTGGACTTGGTTCTTGATTCTAAAGAACTGGGCTGCAGAGGACTCAGGATCACCCATGGGAATAAATGGATGGGGGAAGTATCTCAGCCTGCTTGTAAGCACTGGGAAGCACCTGCTTTTGCAGGGCCCTCAGCTGAGTTCAGGAGAAGCGGATGTGGCAACCTTACCCCTGCCTTCAGCATCTCACAGGGTGGGGGTGTGTGAGTAGCCATGGGCTCAGACCCTGTAGGCTCATGTATATATAGAGGAGGCCATCATGGCTATGATGGGAAGGGAACAGGTACTTGGTCAAAAATTTGTTTGCAGGAGGTAATGTTGGTACAGACTGTCCTGGGCTTTACTCCGGAGAGGGAGGGAAGGAGCTATCCAAAGACAAAGCCACATCATGGCCCTGTGCACCAGGAAGGGAGGGGAGGCTCAGCTGGACTGAGTGCTGAGGCACTTGGCTTTCAGTGTGCAGGTAATGGAGAAACTAATGGACATATTTAAATAGTGGGTGTCATTGCCAGGGTATTTAGAACACTTCCCGAGCAGCAGGTAGACATGGGTCCAGACCTTTTCAAAGATATTTGAGGCATGCCTCTGTTGGAAGGCCTTTGTAGCTGGCAGGAGTAGATCCAACCCCACACGGCTAGAACTATACATATTTTTAAAATTTTGTTTCTTACAGTGAAGTTCAGGGGCAGGGCTAAACAACATAAACAGGAACTCAGTTCTTCCTCTGTCATAGTCTCAGGGAAGGCTGGTCTAACTAACTAGCTGGTCTAACAAGATGGCGGTAGAAGTTCCAAACAGCACACTGCTGTCCAGGCTGGCAACTGCAAAGAGTACAGAAGGGAGCTACACAATTTTGGGGAGTAGTGGGTGCTGAAGAAAACAAGAAGGTGTTTTTTCTCCTTGCTGGTATTTGAATTTAAAAAATTATAAAACCAGAACAAAAACCACTGGGGAAATTATCAGCATTGCCAAGAGACAAATGATAAGTCAGGACACGAGCTCCTTACAAGTGCCTCTGCCCCATCAGAGTTACGCATGTCTATGGTGGAGGCTCACCTTCATAGTTCAAGCATTCATGAGGCCGAGGCAAGAGGATTAGGAGTTCAAGACTAGACTAGACGACACAGTAAGCTTGAGGTTAGCCTGGGCTATGTGAGATTTCCTCTGAAAACAAAAACAAAAGCCGAACGAAATCAAATGAATGATAGCAGTCACACTGCCACCGCCGCCACCAAACCCACAAAACAAAACAGGGCTAGAAATAGAGTTCATTAGTAAAGTGTGTGCTTTGCAACTGAGCACCTGAGCTTAATTCCCAGAACCCACGTTAAAAAAAAATCTGGGTGTGGTGCCATGCCCCAGTTAGGGTTACTGTCGCTGTGATGAAGCACAATGACCAAGGCAACCTGGGGTGGAAAGGGCTTATTTGTCTCACACTTCAATATCGCTGTTCACCCCTGAAGAAAGTCGGGACAGGAACTCAAGCAGGGCAGAAACCTGGAGGCATGAGTTGGTGCAGAGGCCATGGAGGGGAGCTGCTTATGGGTTTGCTCATCATGGCCCAGCATCAATTGCTCAGCCTGCTGCCTTATAGAACTCATGACCACCAGCCCAGGGATGACACCACCCACAATGGGCTGGGCCCTTCCCCATCAGTCACTAATTAAGAAAATACCTTATAGCCAGATCTTAGGAGGGCAATTTCTTAATTGAGGTTTCCTCTTTTCAGATGACTCTAGCTTGCATCAAGTTGACATAAAACTAGCCAGCACAGTGGTCCATGCTTGGAATCCCAGCACTAGGAAGGAGATGGGCAGATGCTTGAAGCTCACCTACTGGCCAGCTTAGCCTAGGTAGTCAGTTTACAAGCCAATAAGACACCTGACTCAAAAGATGGATGGCTCCTGGGGAATGACAGCTTAGGCTGACCTCTGGTGCATGAGTGCACACATAAACATACATGAACACATATACATAATAGAAAATGGGAGGCTAAGGATGAAGTTAGTGCCCTAGTGTGTGCAAGACCCTGAGTTTGATTCCTCCCACTGAAAAATAAAAATATACAAACAAATAAATTTAAAAGATAATATGTCTTTTAGACTACAATTTGACTTGCAATTTTCTTATCGGGACACTGATGCTCAGGGGATAATTGTGTCTATGTGAAATGGCATCTGTATTGCAGCATTATTTGTGATAGCAAAAACTTGGAAGGAACTCAAGCGTCCATTAATCGAAGACCAATTAGATTATGGAATGTCCTGACAAGGGAATACTACGTATTTAATATAAGGAAGCTCTCTGTGTTGATGTGGAAAGATCTCTAAAACGTATTGTGAATAAAAGCAGAGCCCACCAAAAGTGCTACAGATGTACACAGAGCTGGGAGAGCAAGAATCCGTGTTTGTATTTGTTTGAACAGGTGAGGGATAGACGTGAGAGGCAGACATCACTGTGTATGCCCTTTTAAAGTATAGAATTGTGTGAACTGTGCTATATATGTTGTCTATTCTAAAACTAGATTTTAAACAAAATAAAGCAAGCAAACAAAAAACCAAACCCAGACCACTACCATGAAAAACACCAGCAGCAAAAATACCTCTTAAACCAATTCCACAAAACATCTGGGACTGAGCTCTGCTAATTTTCTGATTTTCAGCCTCTAAGGTCAACACTATGCAGTAGCCATGGAGCTGTAGGGACAGATTTGAGAGGTTATTGGGGTGGGGAGTGACACCCCCTGTGCTGGGTATGAGAACGAAAGAGCATGGAAATAGAGAAGGATCCCAAAGAGAGCCCCAGTCAGATGAGAAGACTGAGGAGAAGCTGTTGGGGACAGGGGCAACTTCCTGTTACCAGGGCCGTCACCCCAGAGAATCACCAACTCTGGCATTCTTTCCCCATTCCTTCCAGAACTGGTCCTGACCCCTCACCCCTTCTCTATCCACAGAGGCAGTATTTCCTCAGAGGGGATATTCCTCCAAGGTTTCATGTTTTGCTGAAGTCTGCCCCACTGAAGGTTCTAGGCTCTAGCTTGCCAGTCAAGATCCCTCCTTCCAAAGTGGCTCCATGAATCCAAATCCTAAGGAGGTGTTGGCTCTGCAGGTGGGGTCTTCAGGGGGTAGAAGCACTGAGACCACCTATAGGCCAGGGGGAAGAGGCCTGATCAGTGCACATGCCAGCAGAAACCCACATTTCCTCTCTGGGTCAGTGTGTCCTAAGATGTGGTACTCCTGATGGAGAAGATATGGCTCTGAATGAACCTGGGGCTAGTCGCCTGGGCTCTGTCAGGATTTAGGCACCCTGGACACTGATGGCAGAGCGAGAGATAGATAAGAATATGTAGTGTATGCCTGTATGTTTGGGGCACATGCATGTCCATCTGTAAAGGTGGGGCTAGGATGAAACATGGAGTGGGCAGCTATGGGCAGCCGTGGCCAGCTGTGGGCAGCTGTGGACAACAATGTTGTTCGGTGTTGGAAGCATGTGAACTAGCATAAAATATGACTACAGTCTTGGTTTTGGTTGTAGGTGGGAAGGATTTGAGGACAATTAATAAATCATTTAGTGGCCCAAGTTTAAGTAACTTATTATTATGGGCTGCATATATTTATTATGCTTCGCTAAGCAACACTGGCACACTTCCGTCGACTGTCACACAATTTGCATGAAATTTGTTTCAGCAGGGTTTTTTTTCTTTTAATGAATCTATAAATTATTAACTCTCATTCTTCAGGACAGATTGCTTGAATTTCATCCCTTCCCCCGCCACCTGCAAAAACTGCATCCTCCAATGATGGCAGTGCCACCTGTTGTCTGAGGGACAGGGCAGGCTTGGAATGGCTGGGAACCTGGAGCTGGTACCACCAAGACTTATCATTGGGGTCACAAGCTGGTACCTGGAGAAGAGCTGTGAATACAAACAAATGCTGCCTTCCAAAACTGTGTGAAAGCTAAAGAAATGTGGGGTCAGGGACAGGCAGCCCAGGTAATGTGGGAACCTGAAGCAATTCAGACCACAGTGGCCCCAAGTGGTCATTATGCAGATGAGGAAGCCCAATCCTGCAACCTCATTGCCCCTTACTCCTCCCAGCTCTGAGTTTTCACCTTACCTCCCTCTGCACCTTTTTCTAAGATGCTCTCCACACCTTTTTTTTTTCCAGGCCTGAGAAGTTTTGTTTTGTTTTTCTTGGTGATATAGTTTGAAGCTTTTGGTCCTGTGACATTTCCAGCTGAATCCTTAATTATCATTGCCTCTTCTCACAGGAATTCTCTCCAAAGCACTTAGGGCCTGGGTTAAAAGATGGTTGAGCTTGTTTGCTTCTCTACTGCCTAGACGCCTTTTCTAATGTCTAGACAGCATCGTGAAGCATGCTGTGAGGGACAGGCAGTCCCTGCCTTCATTTCTTCCCACCTTGTTGGAGTGACCCAGCATCAACAAATATCAATGCTTGTTGAATGAATGAATGAACCAACCGATTAGAAACTCAAGCAACTTCTTGATGTGTTTATCTAATTATTCTTTATCAAGAAAAATCGGGAGTCAGATATCAGGATAAGAACCTGAATGATCAGAGAAACAGAGAAGCCACCAGTCACCTCCTCTCTCTTCAGTTCCTTAGTCCAAAAGGCTTGAGATCCTCTCTCAGCCCTGCCATACTACTTTATGTCCTCAATACAAGACCTCTATAATTAATTTTAAACAGCTTAGTGGATAGCTCTGCCCTCTGACTCAAAGCAAACTTTATTGTCAGAATGAGATGGAAATATCACACAACTTCTTTTTT
>LOJH01013977.1:0-14834 GCA_001685095.1 Ellobius talpinus | reverse complement strand
TCTCTCTCTCTCTCTCTCTCTCTCTCTCTCTCTCTCTCTCTCTCCCTCTGTCTGTGTCTCTCTCTCTGCCTTTATCTTTCTTAACTCACTAAGTCCAGTAAGTGCTGCCCGTACAAGCGTGCACATAGGGCACAATCTATTGGAAGGTGACCAGCCCACAACCCACCACAGACCACACTGCTGAAGAAACTGACTCTCCTTCTGCTAACTCTCATCAACTTCCAGTAGCTCCTTAGGTAGGGACAGGGCCTCCTGAGCTTTCCTTCCTCATGCTGGGCTGTTGACTGCCTTGATCTCACACAGGATCTGTGCCACCAGGCACAGCTGTTGTGAATTTGGGAGTGTGCAAAGGCCTTGTCCCTTCCAAAAGACATTCTTTTACAGCGACCTCCCCAGGCCTCTGGCTACTATATTTTTGCCACCTTTCCCACTGTGTTTCCTAAGCCTTAGAGGGAAAAGGAGAGGTAATACAGATGTCCCTTTTAGGGCTGTGAACACCCCACAGTCTCTTGTTCTTTGCACGTTGACCAGTACAGCTGACTTCAACTCCTCCACCCAATAGGCCTAAGTGGGTGACGAGTCTCAACATTATAATAAAGCCTTAATAATATACACCCACATAAACACACATAGCCTGCTCTAATACCTTGCTTTCCGTTGCCCCAGGCAGCCTTGTCTGCACTTAGTTTGGGAGGGAAGAGGAGCAGATTTTACCTGGAGGAGAAAAGCTAGTATTCTGAGTTTTAATGGAAACAAGGTACTATTCACTCAAGACTTCCCCCAGGCAGTTGCCCATCAAACAGGGTCACTTGACTGTTCTGTGGTTGGAACAAAACCTATTGTTGTTCTCCTCTGCCCTTATTCTGCACCCATGCCCTGCCCTACAACACACCAGACACCGGCAGGCTGTACTGCAGTGAATGACCTGGCATGTCCTTTGTCCCCAGCTGGGCAGGAGCTCCTAACATTCAATTGCAATTTATTCTGTCCTTGAATATTTTATGCGCACGTTTAAGCACACCTTGCTGCGCCCAGAGCTGGACTGGCAAGGATAAGAAATTCTGACGAGGTCCCTGTGCTCAGACAAGCCCAGTTCAGTGTCTTGGGAGCTGTGGTCACAAGGTGCACAGTCCCATCGCCTGTTTGCACAGGCTTATACAGAAAGAGCATCCTCTGGTTAGGCCCCCTTAGTCCCTTCCCCTGCGCCTGACTGCTCAAGAGCTCCTCCAGCCTGCGCTGTGTTTAAGTACCACTGACTTTGAAGTTTGCTCCGCCTTGCCTTTTAACACCATAGTTGTAATGAAAACTCGCCAGAAATTGGCCTGGCCGGACAGCTGAGGAAGGGGCTGGCTGGTGGTGGAGGGCTCCCCGCCTGCGGGCGCGTCTCTCTGCAGGTGCCAGGCTCCTGGCATCGCGCAAACCAAAGCACTGTCACGACTCGGTGGCCAAGGTGATTAATTAGCGGCATGGCCGTGCGGGAGCCGCGTGCTGGCCTCCACATCTGCCCCATGACAGCGGGGGTCAATACGCGGTGTCACTCCTTTCTCTCTCACTCCCTCCAAAGCCTAATTGGCTGTGACACGGGGGCCAGCTGTTGTGAGAGGTGGAGCGCGGCAGGGCGTTTCACTGGACCCAGGCAGCCAGTCGCAGGTTGAGTCTGCCGGGGTCCATGCCTTTGTTCCAAGATTTGGGCCATTGGCATCCTGTTCTTTCATCCCGGTGTCATCCAGGCAGGGCCAGGAGATTACTGTGGGGGAGTTCTAGACTCTGCAAAGGGCATAAGAAGCACTGTCATTGTCAGACAACGGGAAATCCTCTCTGGGACATCCACGGAGGTACGGACACCATTTGGAATACTAGCTACCTAGTTTGTCCTAGCTCCGAAAGATGTAGGCTGAAGGCAGGGACTGGAAAAGAAAGGCAGAAGGAGTAATTTACCGGGGGAGGGCGGAGAAAAATGCCAGGCTAGGGGTATCTTCACCTAGGAACTGGCTTGACCCTGCAAAGATCTGGTCTGGTAAAATGCAACAATGTGTGTGTGTGTGTGTGTGTGTGTGTGTGTGTGTAATTCCAACTCCCACAAGAACATGGCCTTGGCTTCTGTTGAGCCATCCTGCGGGGCTACACTAGAAGACTCCCGTTCTTAACTAGGTGGCTAACTCTTTGGGTTCATTCACCCAATTTGTCTGTATGCCTGCAGGTGTGCCTGTGCCGGCCAGAAGTCAACTGCAGGTGTTATTCCTCCTTGCTTTTTGAGACAGGGTCACTCACCGGGATTTGGGCTTTACCGATCATGATAGTGAGCTGGCCAGGCAGTTCTTTTGCTTGGATGCCGGGCACTGAACTAGGGTCTGCATACTTGCACAACAAGTACTTTAGGGAGTAAACTATCTCCCTGGCTCCTTCACTAAACAACTTTTATAGGATCAGCTTGAAAACACCACCATTGGAGGCAGTGTATTATAGACTAGGTAGGGGGAATTCACACAAGAGACCGAAGCCGACAGCTGGTAGGAAGGAAGCCTTGTAACCCAGGTAAGAAGCCATGGGCCCAGACACCAAGAGAATCAAGGGCCTTAGTCGGGAGTCATTAGCAGAGAGAACACCAGCAAAAGCCAGCACAGATCATTCAGGTTCCGGAGTATTCCGGGCGCCTCCCACTCCCTTCGCAGTACAGAACCCAGCCAGAGGGCAAGCACAGAAGCATCGGCCGAGCGATGTGTGTAACTGTTCCCTTTTATTACAGGCTAGACCTTAAGACTGTCCTGAAGGCTAGGCTTGACCTACAAGCGGGAAGGCAGAGAGAGAAGAGGCCTGAGGGTCCCAGCAGCCAGTGGGCTAGTAATAACCTCATTAGGAGGGAGACACTTTGTGGCACAGGTAACAGCAGTCCCCCTAGCTAGCAGCCCTTCAGCTGACTGCCCTGTCAGCAGCTTGAGCAGCTGTAATTGCTGGTGCAGTGGAAGCTCCTGCTTCACACCTCCCTTCTCATTAGCCCCCTGCAGGGCCGCCACCCCAGCTGATGAGGATGTACTGCTGAGTGCGCAGCAGCAGGTGGCACTTCCCGGAATGGCCTAGACAGTCCTTGGTCCTCCAGACCTTGAACCAGGGAGCTAGGGGTAGGCAGAGGAAGACTCCGTCTCTTTCCATTGCTCTCTTGGGTTCAAACATTCTGACATCCCCCACCACATATAAAGTAATCCACTCTTTGTGTCCATTAAATCAGCAGACGGCCGTTTCCTCTTGGTTAAGTGAGCACCTCTGTCATATGGTTCAATTAGCATATGTTGGGATAGTGTAGGGTGCACAGGAGTGACACCTCCATGTCCAAAAGAAGGTGTCAGCACAACAGTGCAAGAAGCATCCTGATACTGACCTAGCAGCTCATGGGACCTCATGGGGCCAGTGGAAGGAATTCAAAGGAAGCAGGGAGCTTAGTACTTGCCAGACATCCTGTCTCTGGTGTGTGATGGACCAGAGCTACAGAGACTAACTCAGAAGGTGTATTGCCTAACTTCACGGAGATCATGATCCAGCATAGAGGTAATGAGTGAGCCATTCCAGGCTCACTGAGAGGCAAGAAACAGTCTGGGCGGTACTGGAGCCGTAGCAGCACAAGTGAGGATGCAGGGTGGACAGGACTGTGAAGGGAGCTCACCCTGGCCTGAACAAGGAGCCAGAGTGGGCTATTCACCATGTCGGCTTGATCTGGTGACCGTCTAGTCCTGGTTCTCCTACTGCTGTGAGCAGGGTTTGCTCCAGGCCTTCAGAGAGCTCAAGCTGGGGGTGGGTGGGGGTGGGGTGGCTCTGCACCTCTGCCTGCTCCCATCCTTCACTTCCTACTCCACAAGTCCAGCCAATCACGAGGACGCTTGTTAGCTACATAAGGGCACTCTTTCTTTCAAGTTTGTGGCTCACCCATTCAGCTAAAGGACTTTATGCAAAGAAAGAGCCACACAGATTTTTGGAAAATCAAGGGGAAAATAACCAAGTATTTCTTTTTAACCCTGCATTAATAAGAAACGAGTACTGATTTCTAATCCAACCCTGCCATTGACACCTTCTCCTGGAAAAAAAAATCTGAATTTTTAATTTAATGAGTTAAGCCATAGTCTGGGCAGCTGGTGGGCATAGTCTTCTTAAGTCCTTGAGTTAGAACCCTCCCAGGGCAGTGTGGCATTCAACAACTGCGCTGCTGAAATGACACCTGCTTTCTCAAATCCCTCAAGGTCACCAGGGGAAGTGTGAGGACAGACAAGCGGAGGTGAATGAAGTGCAACTTTGTGAGAGGAAAGATGATGGCTGATGCCAGGCAGAATGGGACCACCGCCACCTGCTGAGCGCTTCCACCTGCCAAGTGGAGCTCCGTCAGGCTGCTAGCTGCAGTGGCCTGTGTCACATACAGATTTTTCCTTCAATGAGGTTGAGATTGCCTCTCTGAGCCTGGTGTTTGACTACCATTTATATTTCCCTGTGGTGGTTTTTCTTAAAATACATTTACTGGTAGTCTGAAACCTTGGGACACTTGATTTAATAATAAATCACAAAAGATGAAAGGATTTGGTCTGGAGAGATGGTTCAGTTGATGGTTTTTGTTGTGGTTGTTTGTTTTTTAATGCTTGCTGTGCTAGAGGACCTGAGTTTAGATTCCAAGTAGACACATAAAAAGCCAGGCATGACAGCACATCTGAAACTCCAGTGGTGTAGAGAGACAGACATAGGAGGAAACCTGGGATCCATTGGCCAACTGGTCTTGCCAAACCAATGAATCAATGGTTCAATCAGAGATACTACTCGAAAAGGGAAGGGGGCAGTATGAAAATAATGACACCCAACATGGACCTCTGACCTCCACAGGCACTCATGTGCACTCATGAACACAGATATGCATGCCTCTGGGCACACACACAATCATCATCATCATCATCAGGAAGCCATAAAAGTTTTAGAAGTGTGACTCCATGGTTTTGTCTAGTAAGTTAGCCATCTCCAGGTTCTAAGAGATCCCACACCTAGAAAGATGTTGAGCTTTATCTTGTCTGTCTTCCAGACCTCTCAGCACCGAAGCCCTGTTCTATGAATCACCCATAAGCATCTCACAGCACACGGCTCTGTGCCATGTGCATGAGGCAACTGTTGCTGGCCAACGGTTTCTTAAAGGTAGGCTGAGGCCCAGCATTTTACCAGGGTTCCCTTGAGAGACATAGATGTCTGAAACCAAAAGAGTAATGACTTTATCACAAACACATGTTAGACAGATGGCAGCCTCACCAGCACTTCTGAAATTACATCACATGGATGATCACCTATCTCATGCCGAAGACCGGTCCCAAGTTCTAGTGGCTGTGGGCTCAGGAGATGGACTAAATAATCCCATAAATAAACACCCAAAGCATATTCCTTGGTGGTGGAGAGTTAGAGCCTATCCACTCACAAACCCTTGCTGATCTGAGGCACTTTACTTAGGAAAAAGGAAAAAGAGAAGAATGCGAAAATTATCTTTTTAAATGGAAATTTGCCAAAGCAAGCATCATGGATGAACACGAAGACGTTGTAAATAGTAATCAAGCACATATCATACATTGTCTCTCTTCCATGTCAGATCCAAAGATCAAACTGCAGCAAGAGATATGGTTTCATCCAAGGAGTATTTGGTGCCTTCTGTGTGTAAGATACCTGCGTGCAGAGAGGAAAGAAACATTAGGCATTATTAGTCTTACCATAAATGAATTATAAAGTTTATAGGAGAGTAAGATCAAGGGAATGACACTTAAAAGCCATATGCTACACAACCATCCCACTGGTGCATGAAGGAACTGAGGTTTGGGGAGACTAGGGCACAGTTAAAGTCATGCATTTGTTGGTAACAGAGTCAAAGCTAAGGCCCCTTCCTTTCACTATCCATCAAGACTCTATGCATTGAGAACAGAACCCCAGAGAGTGGTAAGGAAAGTGGTATGGGAGCTTAAAAGAGAAAGGCCCTGAAAATGAGGTGATCTGACTGAATCTTTAAAAACAGGCAGGGTTCAGATGGACTGAAGTGAAGCTGGAGGACAGAACATTCGAGAAGAGTGGCGTGGAACACAAAGATTTTAACATGAAAAAGTGTAGCATGGGTTTGGAGTAAAGGAAAGCAATCCAGTTCTAAGATGGCTCAGTAAAGAGAATGGATTTTGTAATGGAGAGGTAGAGGCAAGACACCAGACAGCCCAGAGTCACTGAGGACCAAACCAGGTTAGGACGACAAGGTCTGAGCCCTGTGCAACAGCTGTAGAGGCCACTGATTATTTAGCTAAAGCTGGACATGCAGAAGAAGGCAGGCAGGCGGCCCATCAGGGTGAGAAGCAAAGAATTAAGGAGATTTCACAGAGAAAATCTTGTTAGAGTGCTCCAAAGAAAGGCTGCCTAGACCCTGCACAAACATTTCTAGAACAGTGAGCGAGGGTGGTGGTATCTCCCTTGGGTCAAAACTGTTAGTGGCAGCTTCAGTGTCCATTGTCAGTTCTGCTCTGTAAAGTGGCTGTGGTGTGTGGCTGCTGAGAAATATTGTTGAAAGGAAAGAGTCCTAAAGATCCAGGACTCTCCTAGTCCATGTGATGGTGGGAACTCCGGGCAGAAATTATCCCCCCAAAGCCTGGATTTACCAGAATACACAAAAGAATGCCCTTCAATGACCTTTCTCTGAATGTGGCTGCATCAGCATAATTATTTCATATTCTTCTCTTTAATTTACACCTTTTCTCTCTACATCAACAGGTGTCCTGTCTATTTTTAAAATTCAGGATAATGATTCATAGTGGAAGATCTTGGCTTTGTTAAAGACAACAAGATATGTATGGTTGACTTTTGTATTTTCTAGAACTTTTCCTGGCACCCTTTGCAGCAGTGTACTGTCCAGAGGCTGTAGCATTTCTAAGTGGTGATCTTGGCCATAACCACATATTTAAATACAAATAAATATTTGAGAGATCTGCAAAGACAGTGTGGTCAAGAAATGCTTATCGTATAACCATGAGGACTTGAGCTTGACTGAGTTTGTGTCAAAAAAAAAAAAGGCTTGGGTTGGGAGCATGCACATTAGCCCTGTGCCAGGACGATGGAGAAGGAGGTGGGGTCTCCAGGAAACAGTCACCCTAGCCTCCTCTGTTGAGACTCGAGTCCCAGCCAGAGACCATGTTTCAAAACCCAAAATCCAAACAAAAGAAAAAGCAAACTCAAAGGGGAAAAAAATGTCAAGGTGGTTGGTTCCTGAGAAACACACCTAAGGCTATCATCTGCCCTCCATGTGCACCTGTGCACACACACATATGCACACACACTTGCAGACTACACAATCACCTCAATCGAATATCCCGATGCTTCTAAATATCCATTCATGTGTGCCATGATGCTGATAGAGTCACACTTGATAAATGACACAGATGGCTTTGCTGCGGTGAGGGCTCAAAGATGGCCGCTGTGACCTGTGTGGGGCCTCCCCTTCACGCCTGTGCTTGTGACTGCTGCCATTCCTGCACAATGCCATTCCATGGAAGCACACACCCTCTCTCCCAAAGGTGTCTTCATCTGAGTGCCAGCAAACCTGTGACAACACCTCCTTCCCTGTGACCGCCAGGTCCGCTGTGAGGGGAAGGAGAGCTGAAGGACTCAGCCTTATGTTCAAAGAATGACATCAATAAACGTTTTCTCGTGGATTCAAAGGTAACAAAAGGAGAGGGAAACATAGAAAAGAGGCAAAGTTAGATGAGAACAGGAGTCTGCCAGCTTCCCCAGTGCTTACTGATGCTCTATAGAGCTAAAGAGCTGCACGGAAACCCCGGCTGTCTGTGTGTATGAAGAAATCAGGTGCACCCCTCACAGTAGTAATTAAAACCTCTCAGTCAGAGGCTATAGAGAGATTAGTTGTCACATTGTGTTAAAGGAATCCTTGCCTTATTCCCTAGAAGGGGACAGACTGCCTGTGGTCCTGTCATCTGTTCACGTGCTATAGCAACCCTTCGCCACAGTGTCCTACTGACAGACCCTGCACATTGAAGCCCTTTGGAGCTGGGGAGGGTCTGCCCACAGAATAAGAGGGAAAACACGCCACCGCCATGTGTCCAGCTACTCCCACCCTGGGCACTAACAGCTACCCACCATTTGTTTCAGCTAAGACCCTAAATCCTGCTTAGCAACCCTTACCCTTCCAACTCATTTTCCAGAAAGACAAGATGGAGACCCCAGTGGGCAGACAGGAAGGCCTGGCAATGGGGCAATTATAGAGCAGAGTAAAGAAAAGACAGAAATGTGGCCAGGAATTAGGTATGAGAAAAAATGCATGCTTGTTCTTGACTTCCTCATCTAGGCTAACCTAGTAGAATAGGTGGCAGAGTCCCAAAACAAAAAGGGCAGTTTTTGTTTGTTTGTTTGTTTTACAAACCCTATTGACTCAAACATTTTGTTAACACATTTGAGAAGAAAATCCATCAAAACAAGCTTTTTAGTCTCAACTGAACCGACTGCTATTTTGACTGATTTAACGAGCCCAACTCTTGTTCCTACCCAAAAGGATTCACAGGAACTACCGGAGGAGTCGTGGACACCTGTCCTTCACCTGGGATGATTTGCATTGTTTATTATAATCAAATTCCACCCTAGTATTCTATTCATGTGCTGCCTTTGCCTGAAATCCACTTGTCTTTGATAATATCAAGAAAGAAAAAAAGACAAGTCCCAGAATCAGGAGCCAAGCTGAAGTACCACATAGATCCAAGGAAAATACCTTAAGTCATATATCTGAAGAAGGTTTGTGTCTAGAATATGTAAAAAAATGCCTGAAACAGAATTTTCAAAAGACAATGTAGTTTTAGAATGCTCAAACAACCTAAATAGGCATTCATTAAAAGAAGGTGTCAGTGGCCAACAGCAACATTAAGAGACGGTGGTCTCCATCATTAGCAAATGAAAACCAGAGCCTGCGAAATACTGCCTCACATCTGTCAGGACAGCTGGAACAAAGAGAAAGGATAATAAATGCCCACCAGCTGTATGAGGCAAAATCAGAGACCTCATACATGACTGGTGGGATTATACATGGTATGGCCCCTTTGATTAACAACTTGACAGATCTCCACAAGGTTGATCCAGCAATTCTACTCCTAAGTATATATTCAAGAGAAGTGAAAACTCATTCACACAAAAAACTTGCATGTGAATGTTCATAGCAGCAGCAGCATTCATAGACTCCCGAGTGGAAACCTCTCCAATAACCACCAGCCCACAAATTGATCAGTATGCTATAGCTACAGATTATTATTTGGTTGTAAAAGGGAATGATAGAGAATACCCCAACTACCATCATAGAGCCTTCATCCAGTAACTGATGGAACCAGATGCAGAGATCCACACCCAAGCACCAGGCTGAGATCCAGGAGTCCAATCTAAGAGAGGGCGGAGGGAATATATGAGCAAGGGAGGTCAAGATCATGATGGAGAAATCTACAGAGACAGATGAACCAAACTCGTGGAAATTTATGAACTCTAGACTGACAGTTACGGACCCTCCATGGGACCTAACTAGGCCCTCTATATGTGGGAGACAATGGTGAAGCTTGGCTGAGAGGCCCCTGGCAGTAGGACCAGAATCTATTTCTGGTGCTTGAGCTAGGTTGTTATAGGCCATTCCCTATGGTGGGATGCATACTTAGCCTTAATGCAGGGGTAAGGGACTTAGTCCTGACACAACTTAATGCACCGGACTCTGTTGACTTTCCATGGGAGCCCTTACCCACTGGGAGGAGTGGATGGGGGATGGGCTGGGGGGGAGATGAGGGAGGAGGAGTGGGAGGGAGAACTGTGGTTGGAATGTAAAATAAAATTTTAAAAAAAGTAAAAATAAAAAAAGGAACGACCGACTGATACATGATACAATAGGGATGAGACTTGAAAAAACTAGGCTAAGTGAAAAAAAATCTTTCTCAAAATTCACATGTTGGATGATTCTACGTCATGGGATATTCATAAGCAAAGGTGTGGAGACAGAAAGCAGTGTTTTACAAAGACAAAAGGAGGGGAGTGTAGGGTTAGTTATAATGAGATGAGTTTTAAGGAACAGTTATTAAAATATTCTAAAATTGATCATAAAGATGGTTATACAACTCTGAATATATTAAGAACTTTAAAGTCAAGAACTTAAAGACATTAAACGACCTTTACTTTTAAATAGATGAACTTTATGCTGCATTAAATATTAAATTATAATAATTTATTGAGATATTAAACATACCTCAATAAAGCTGTAGTCTTTTTAAAAAAAAGAAGAGAAGACAGGAAGGTGGAGTGAAGACTGCCTGCTTCTTAAGACAGTACTAATTCATTATTCTCCACAAAGCATTCATTGATGCAAGCTGAGTTGGTGATGACGACCACAATGAAGGTTTTTTCCCTCTGTGAAATGGAAACCTTTCCTTTGGAAAGCATTTTGATGTAGCTACAGAACTAGAAAAACAAAATGGTAAGTGGAATAAGAGGTCCCAGGACACCCAGGTGCCCACCCGTAAGGCCATTATGAATGGGGGAAGGGGCATCCCACAGTGACTTTGGCATGAGTAGCGCTCAGCCCTCTGGTGCCATACACAAATATCATCCCATTATCACATGAGAAAGACATTCTTTCTTTTAAGCCAGTACATTCTGAGATATCTTTCTTAGAGCAATTTATACAGATAGATGCACAATGCTAAGGAGTAAACTACATGACAATCTGCCATCTTCACAGTCCACACTTCCCCCAGGAAACTCTCTACTTCCTTCTACACAGCCGTCTATTCCTGCCCTGCACCCAGGGCTACGGGAAAGAGTTGGAACTTCTTTAATCAGATCTTAAAGAATGATCGTTGAGTGTTACTCTGGAGGAGTTGGTTAGAGGATCACTAACAATGATGCAAGCCTCCATCAACCACTTCACATGAGCACACCGGAGCTCTTAAAAGGAAAGCAGTGAGCTTCATCCTGTTGACAACTGGTTGCAGCTGTGGAAGCTACAATGGCCCTTGAGGATGGCAGTCACTTTCCAGGACAATGGAGCAGGAACCTGGAGGGGCGTGTTCCCTTGGCAACCTTGTGAGGTGTGATGTGAGCCTGCAGGGCCCGAGTCCAGGATCTGTTCCATGAAAGATACTGCGTGCATCAGTTGTTGAGTTTTCTAGAAGAAACAGTGTTGTTCAATTCTCACTGATGAAGGGGTGGGTGAGCGAGTAATAGTGGCTGCAGAGCAATTCAGTTTTGCTACAAGCAGAGGATCCCTATAAGGAAACCAAGATCATTTTGAGAGGTGCCTCTTCCAAGTCACCTTGAGGGGTAATGACTATCTCTATCCACAGCAAAGTGACAGAATTTATGTAACTGCTGAATAAAATTTCAATTTCCATTTGGGGATACTGAAAATGGCTGATAATTTTTAACTTTCCATTATAGATTTTACTTTATTTTGGTATTATTATTATTATTAATTATTTTGAGTCAGCATCTCCTGGAGCTCAGGTGGGCCTGAAGCCCTCTCAGCCTTTCCCTCCCTTTAGTCTTGGGATGGCAGGCATATGCCACCATGCCCTGTCATTCAGTGTTCAGACAAAAGCCTTGGCTTTCATGTGCGCCAGTCATGAATGTCTCACGAACTGACTGGCGCTCCCATCCCTCCAGTTCTGATTTTAAAGCTCACCATGAGCTTAATAAATAATAGAAGTTGTTATTAAAATTACTAATTCGGGCCTTTATTGGCCTATTAAACCTCAAATAATTTTCCTAAGTGCTACATAATGATGACTTTGGCTTCATTATCCAAGCCCAAGCAGCCAAACTAAAACTGTGTCATGTACTGTGCCACTAAATACACATGGTTATGAATGATGCCAGTATGGAGCTGCGTAGTTACCTAGGTCCAGGTCAGAAGGGACCTAAAATTTGCTAAAAAGCCATGCACCCCCTCCTGATGGAAACTCTACTTAAGTTAGCCTGAGACATGGTGTAAAAGATACTTTGACAGAACTTCCAGAGAAGACAAAAAGAGATGAACAAATAAACACAAAAAGATGTATGTGTTACGTTTGAGTATTGGGGTTGTTTCTGTCTGGACTAACACTAATGTCAAAGTCTTGGGAATTCTGATTTCTCACTGACTGGGGTGAAGGGCCACATGATTATGATGTTCTTAGTCCATTGTTATATAGCTCTGTTAGGAAATATTTGGAGTTTGTAAAGCCCTCTTTGGATCTTAAATCCTTCATGAAGCAAACTCTCAGAAAAGAACAAGAATGCTGTCGGAGTCCATTGCACTGTGGAGAGCATTGCAGACATTCATTCTTGACTTCAAGTGTCCCTTAGGCAGCTGAAAAGTCACAGAGTGAAATGCTGGGCTAGACAGCAAATGTAGTCTTAGGCTGGATGGAACTAGGAATATTCATTCTTTTCTTTGTAGTTGGGGTTTTATTATTGTTTGTTTGGTTTTGTTCTTTGCTCTTTGGGAGCCTGCCACCCAGCTCCCAAATAAATACGCAAGTACACAGAGACTTTGCTTATTCTTATTTACGAATGCCTGACCGTAGCTAGGTTTCTTTCTAGCCAGATTTTCTTAACTTCAATTATCCTGTCTACATTTGCCTCTGGGATTTTACCTTTCTTTCCTTCTTACTCCATGTCTGGCTGTGGGACTGGGTGGCTGGTTCCTGGCGTCCTCCTTTCCTCCTTTACTGGCTCCTTTCTCTTCTCTTTTTCTCCTTCTATTTATTCCCCCTGCCTGCCAGCCCCACCTATCCCTCTCCTGCCTAGCTATTGACCACCATTCAACTGTTGGTTAGATCAATTAGGTGTTTTAGACAGGCATAGTAACACAGCTTCACAGAATTAAACAAATGCAACATAAAAGAACGCAACACATCTTTGCATCGTTGGACAAATATTCCACAGCAAAAGGGATGTAACACATCATTAACTAATATTCCATAACATTTCTTTCATTTGTTCCTTCCTTCCTTCCTTTCTTCCTTCCTTCCTTCCTTCCTCCCTCCCTCCCTCTCTCCCTCTCTCTCCCTCTCCCTCCCCCCTCCTTTCCTTTTTATACAGGGTTTCTCTGTGTAACATTCCTGGCCATACTGGAACTCACTCTGTAGACCAGGCTGGCCTCAAACTCAGAGATTCAACTGCCCTCTGCCCCCGAGTGCTGGGATTAAAGGTGAGGAATACTCTTCAAGGTCTAGAAAATTTAGTAATGATTATTTTTCTGTCCGTTTACTCTCCTGAGCCGACACATGCCAGCCTTAGGTTATATCCTACTTATGAAAAGGGATCCACCCAGCAAGACATGACATAATGTGCAGACCACGAAACAACTGGCATCTGCCGGCTCAAAGGGCATGGTCGTGGGAACTTTTCACATGCCTTACCCTACCTGGACTCCCACACTCGAGGGGAAGAGGAGACAATGCAGAGAGCCTGAAGGAAACAAAACAACACTTCCCATGAGAACAGCCAACGGTCTCTGCTCTCAATCATTTTATAAAAAGTAGATTGAAAGCTGACACGCCATTTTAGTAACCCACTTTTGCATTAGAATTTGATGTGAAAACTGTCACATCTACTTTCCCTCTGTTCGCTCCTTAAATAAAGCCTGTAGGAGAGACTAGGGGAATGGCTGAGTCAGCAAAGCGCCTGTCACACAGTGTGAGAACCCGAGTTTAGATTCCTAGCACACGTACAGAAAGTCAACTGTGGTGGCCTGTGTCTGAAACCACAGCATTATTATTGTTGACAGAGACAGGGGGATCCCTGAAGCTGGTGACTAGTCAGCCCTGTTAAATCAGGAGCTCCAGGTTCAGTGAGAGATCCTGCCTCAAAAACTATGTGGAAAGTTATCAGGGAAGACATACATCAGTCTCTGCTCTACTAGACAACACACACACACACACACACACACACACACACCACGCCTGCTCCAAAGAAGACATTTCTGGGGCTGCGTAATTTTGTTTTGCTTTTAACTTCTTGCTCTTTGGGGGCCTGTCCACCCAGTTCCCAAATAATCACATGCACAAAGACTTACGCTTTCTTATGAATATCCGGCCCTAGCTTGGCTTCTTTCTAGCCAGCTTTTCTTAACTTAAATTTTCCCATCTACTTTTTGTCTCTGGGCTTTTATCTTTCTCAGTTCTCTATACCTTTCTTTATGTCTTACTCCATGACTGGCTATGTAGATAAGTGGCTGGCCCCTGGAGTCCTCTCTCTTTCTCCTTTTCTCACTCCTCTGTCTTTTCTTCCCAGATTTCTCCCTCTATTTATTCTCTCTGCCTGCAGGCCCCGCCTATCCTTTTTCCTGCCTAGCTATTGGCCATTCAGCTGTTTATTAGACCAATCAGGCAAAGTAATACATCTTCACAGTTAAAAAAACGCAGCATAAAAGAATGCAACACATCTTTGCACCATTAAACAAATGTTCCACAGCAGAAATGAATGTAACACATCTTCAGCTAACATTCCACAACAGGGCTGAGGAGCAGCTCTAGAATTACGAGGGTTTATTGCTCTTGGAGAGGACACAGCTTCAGTTCCCAGCACCAACATGGTGGTTCACAGCTGTCTGTAACTCCAGTTCCAGGGGGTCAGATGACCTCTTTTAGCCTTTGAGGGCTCTTGCAAACACATGGTGCATGCAAACACATACACACACACCACACACACACACCACATACACACCACACACACATACCACACACACACATGCCATATACACATACACCACACACAAACACATACACACATACCTGTAGTGATAGGTGAGAGCAGGCCTGCTTTTTGTCCCACCC
>LOJH01013976.1:0-10263 GCA_001685095.1 Ellobius talpinus | reverse complement strand
CTGTCTCTCTGTCTCTCTGTCTCTCTCTCTCTCTCTCTCTCTCTCTCTCTCTCTTTCTCTGTCTCTCAGCAAGATGATGACTTTCTGAAAGCCAAGAATTGAGTTCCTTGCCAGACTTTGGTCTAGTACTTCTAGTCTACCTGAAAATGAAAATTAAGTTAGTGTTGTTGAAGCCACTGCCACAGACACCTGCGAACCATCTCCATTCATGGCCAGCCTGACAGAGACTGCTGTTGTTATTGCAATCACTTTCCTCCTTTCCCTCCATCTCTCCCTCTCCCCACTTTGAGATGAAGTCTCCCTATGTAGCCCAAGTTGACCCAGAACTTGCAATTCTCCTCCCCCTACCTCCTAAATACTGGAATTACGATATTATAGACTTCTGCCACCATGGCTGACCTATTACACTTTCCAAAGATCGGTCTCATCTCCTGAAAATTATTATTTACAACCAAGAAGAAGGATATTAGTGAGTCAGTTTTCTATATAAAATCTTTAAATGACTTCCCATTGTTTTTCCATAGTACACAAACAGCTAACACAGATATGACAAGACGACATATATGTGTACCTATCTGTATCTATAAAATCAGCTGGCAATCTCCAGCCCCACTCCAGGATACCGACTATGGCTTCCCTCAGCATTTACACCATCCCCAGTGTGCTCCTGGCCAGCCTGCACTTGACCAGGCTGGAAAATACATAGCTGCTTTCCACAGCCCATGGGGGAGCCCTCTTACCCTCGGAGCTGTGCGCAGGCATTCCAAGTGTGAGCATGCTTTCCACGTTTCTCAAGCTATTTCATTAGGGTTTCTCTTCTGGGCTTTCTTGGTGGCACACTGTCTGCCTCTTGGGGAAATAGCTTTCGGCTTGTAGTTCGAGTAGTGGAAGGTTGAAGGTTAATGTAGTTCTGGGATTAAAAGCACATGAATTTATCAATTATCTTCATGCATTAATGAAACCATCCTTCACTGTTCCATCTCTCCCTGCAGTTCTCCGCTCCCTCCGTGTTTTGGAGAGAAAGCCATTTTGATTGGCTTCCTGAAGACATCTTGCGTCTTCCACCTTTACCGCCACCTCCAATCTTTCTTCTTCCCAGTGTGTACTGTCCTTTAATGTCTCAATAGAAACATAATTTGAAGGATCTTTTTTTACCACTTTTATATGAGTAGGTCTCCTGTTATGTACTGACAGCATACTCAAAAATTCTTCCAACTTACAATTCATGAGTTCATAAATATTTACCATTATCTTAGTGTCTACCTGTCTATACTTATTTTGTTTGCTATTTTTTGTTTGAGACAGGGTTTCTCTGTAGCTTTAGAGCCTGTCCTAGAACTAGCTCTTGTAGACCAGGTTGATCGCGAACTCACAGAGATCCTCCTGTCTCTGCCTCCAGAGTGCTGGGATTAAAGGCATGCACCATCACTGCCCAGCATTGTTTGCTAATTTTTGGAAACATTTATTTGTTTTCATTTTAAGTGTCTGTTTTGTTTGCTAATGTTACCATAGTACATAGAACACAGTAAGGGTTCAGTGAGGATCATACCTGATAATATTTATGCATATCTCTGACTGGTTAAATATTTTTTACTTAGGTTCCAGAATTACGATTTATATATTATATTTATTTATGTGGGTTTTTTTCTTATATTTTGAGGTTATTTACATCATTTCTTCACTCCCTTCCTGCCCCCAAAACTCTCTCATACGCTTTTCCATGTGCTCTTTCAAGTTCATGGCCTTTTTCCATTAATTGTTATTACATTATATATGTATAAACATATATTCATAAATATATATGCTCAGCCTGAACAATGCTACTTGCATGTATGTTTTCAGGGCTGACCATTGGTATTGGATGACCAGTTCGTGTTCTCTTCCCTGGGAAGAACCATTTTTCCCACTCTCAGTATTTCTTAGTGGCCTGTCGTCCTCTGTGTAGAGTTGAGATGCCAGGGTCCACTCTGGCATATGTGTTAATGTCATCCTTGTTCAGTTCATGTCTGGCAGCCATGTTGGGGAGACTTTATGAATGTTGTATCTGTTTATATTCAGTATTTCAAGATTACAAAGATGTGAATTTTTTATTTAAAAAGCTATTTGCAACTCCCTTTCCAAATGTCTCGGGATGCCGTCAATATCATACACACATCACAAACTTGGAAATAAATGTTCTTGTTTATCATCCATGTATCCTACTTTAAATTCCTTCTCCTTCCCCACTCTTCTGCCTCCTCTCCCTTCCTGACTCCACAAGCACAATGCTGAGGACCGAGCTCAAGGCGTTAGACCAGCCCTGTACCACTGAGCCCAACAGTTTACACAATTACTCTATCAAAAGAGCCTCATTCATTGCAAGAAACTCAGGCAACAGGTGTGTGTGTGTGTGTGTGTGTTTCAGTCAAATATATCTACATTAACAAAATCCTATTTATTTCCATATAAGATTTCACTGGAGAGAAGAACCTAAAACATCTGCCTTTGGAGGTAGAAAAACCCGATTTTACAATAAAGTTGGAAGATCACCTAGAATGTTTCTACAAAAATCTGAGAGACAACTTCAGTCACATTTTTTATATGTGGGCTTTTAAAAAATTGTATAATTAGTTTATAAAGAAGTCATTTGATCAATCTATGTGCATCCTTTTCTGGTTTTCATTTCCCCTGCAGCTGCATTTCAATTGTGATTGACAATGACTTGAACTGATCAGCAGGATAAATCTGGGCTGACCAAGGACATGGCGGCAGTCTGCCTCCACTTTCAAAGGGCATGAACCTGTCTCTAACAGAGAGACTGGCTGTGGTGATATTGTGTTTGTGTTTCATTTTGCCTGAAGATCAGAGTGCAGAGCTAAGCCACTACAGGCCAGGCAGTGGTGGCACACACCTTTAATCTGAGGACTCGGGGGACAGTCTGATCTCTATGAGTTCAAGGCCACCCTGGGCTACATGAAATTGATCCAATCTAAAAGAGAAACAGAGCTCACACAGGTGATCGCAGCACCTGGGATCCCACACCTCCAATCCTAGCACTAGGGAGGTGGAGTCGGGAGTGATGGCTGGGAGGAGAGAGGAATATAAGGCAGGAGGAGACAGGAGGTCAGAGCAGGCTGAGGTAGTCAGTCTGAGAAGAGTCTGAGGACAGGATCTCCCCTTTGATGTAAGCATTGGCAGAGGTAAGAACTCTCTAGTGACTATCCGCTTTGCTTTCTGATCTTTCAGCTTTCACCCACCCCCCATAGCTGACTCTGAGTTTTTATTATTAAGACCCAATTAGAATTAGTGCTACATTTTGCAGTGAAGAATCAACAGCTTTTGCTATCTTATGAAGAAATCAAACCAGAATTAATAATATATGATAAAATTCCTAACACATTTCACTGTTTCTTTTCATATGCATTATTTGCAGGTATGAGAAACCAAAGCAAATAGAGTTCCCAATCCAGCACTTCTTCTAGAACTTCCTACACGCCCTCAGGTTAGGCTTTTCCTAGCTCCGATCCCCTGGTACATACAGACATCCTCCAGACAAGCTACTCTTTCCAGTCCCTTCTCTTCACTATTCCAGGCTCCTGCCTTCTTCCCTGCTTTTCAGACAACATGAAAACTTTCACCAATATCCTGGACATGGTTTGTCTCGGTCGTCTAGAGTATAAGTCTTTATGGGTCTCCCCCCAGCATGATACACTGCAAAAACAGCAGTTTTCTTAACTGGTTCAAAATAGGAAGGCTTGGTTTCACTTGCTAAAATTAATATGACTAGAACACATTCACACACAGAGGCACAAACATGCACACTCATACATATACACACATGTTCATGCACACACAGAGACACACACATGCACACAGTCACATTCATGCACAAATATGAATGCTCATACATATATGCACATGTACATGCACACACAAACACAAAAACACACTTTAAAGCAGGAGGAAAACTTTAAGAACATGCCAATTTAAAAAGACTTCAATGTAAAAAACATTGTAAAACAATGTTTTTCAATGTAAAAACAAATACTAAAAACTACTCTATAGTTTAAAAAAATAAATAATTGGGGAGGGGGAGGGAATTGGGAGGAGGGGAGGAGGTGGAAGTTTTTAATAATAATAAAAATAAATAAATAAATAAATAGTTGGCAGGATAAATGGATGAAAATGAGGAAAATGCAATGAAAACTGATATAATGCCTTCCAGGTGATTAAAATAAAAAAGTACCAAGCTTATGGCTGTTTTCCAAGGAGGCTGCGCTTCACTGTAAATATTGAAATATCTTTGAATCTTTCCACATAGATTGTCGGTATCATTCATTATTAAAATTTCACTCATCACTTGAGGTTTAATAAAGAACCTTGGTAGGATTTTAGCATTTGCAAGCACATAAGTTTGGCGAACACTACGCATACCATGTTTGGTAGGTTTTGGGAAGTCGTGGTGAACCCAAACACCAATTTCATGAATATTCCATCTGATTAAATACATCTGGTTGACAGGGTTATCGGTTGGCCCACCCCAGTTTCCACCCCATTGTGATCTGTTAGAGCACGTGAAGGGGCTGGTCTGGCAGACCCAAAGCACCAGGATCTCTATGACACAGGGCAACACCAGGATGCCCAAGAGGAGCCCCAGTGAGCACCCAGCATCAATAGTGTGGAAGAAACCAGAGGCCTTTGCAATGCACACTTGCAAGGGAAGATTTACTGATAAAAGGCTTTACTGTGTGACTCACTGTGTCACATTACAGCTTCTACGACGACTTTTTTCCTCTCTTTTTTTTCTTTTAAACTTTATCTTTGAGGGGGGCTGCAAGGGCAGAGGGCAGATATGCAGGGATGGAAATGGATCGAGAAGCATGATGGGAAAGAAACAAAGGAAAAAAAGTTAAAAAATTACCTGGTTGACATATTCCAAATAATCCATTAAAATACCTTTTTACAGTCTGCAATTTAACCGTAATCTAAATATTATTTACTGCCGTTTATAACCACGACAACAACGGAAGAGGAGGCAGAGAGGGAGAAACCCAAATGAACATATTATAACTGATATGGAATAACCCTAGGATACTCTCATTATTTAAAAAAAACAAAAACAAAAAGTTCAGATTTATAAATAAACAGTCTCCACGCCAGTTAATACACACATTTATACCAGAGGATCTTTCCCATCGCCATCTGATGGGGCTTTGTCGTTGCTCTAAGTAAGCCAGGGGTGCCCATAGAGTCTGCACGCTCCGGGTGTCTGTCCGTCCACCGAAATCACATCCAGTACACTTTTACCATTGACCAGCACATATCTGGGAAGCCCGGCCACCCCTCGCTGGGCTCCAGAATTCCAGCAGAGGGAGGGTTGTTCTCTTCACACTCCAAACCCTGGAGCTCTAGGGCGCTGGGAGCGGATTGGAAAGAGGCAACAGTGGAGGTACGGATACAAGAGCCATTGCTGCTTGTGGAATGCATCAGTGGTTCGCAGTGTGTGGAACTGGCCTGGAGAAGTCTCGGAAGTGGACTCTGAAGATATTTTTAGCTTTGTCTGAGTTGCCAACAACCCCTCAGAAGGAACCGCCCAATGGCCCAATCCCCTCCTGCATGCAGGCCGTCCAACGCCTGCTCCTTCCCTAGCGTGGTCTGTGGGAAAACCCGGCAGGAAGGATGCTCATTTCATCTAATACGCCGAGTCAAAACCGAGATGTCTTGACACAGGAAAATGTGTACCTTACAGCCACTCTAATTCTGCTCCCTGGGGCACAGCAGCACTTGGCTCGTTGGGATCCTGGGTCCTCTCAGGACCAGCATACTTCGTGTTCAGGTACCCCAGTTTGTCAATGTAATACTGACACTCAGATTCGCCTTTCTTCAAGATCATATCCGAAAGAACTTCTTGCATTATCAGTACTGCCTCCTCCAGAAGCTGAACCCCAGGGTGGTCTCGTGGAGTGTGTCTAAGGCCCCCTTGGAACAGGAAAGGATATTCGACCAGGCTACTTTGAAGGCTACCTAAGAAACTCCAAAGACCTAGTTTTCAAGCCAAGACAGCACTGGAGGATGTCTTCGACTCTTGGGTCCCTTTTCTTCGGATCCAGAAGAGCCTTGGCTACCCACTGGTTACTACAGTGGCCTTTGTAGACAGTCATTCAGGCCCCGTAACCAATTCACGAGAATGTCACCCTCCAGTCCCACTGTCCGGGCAGGCTGGGTTGCTTATATCCTTGTCAACAGATCTTCATGCTATGCAGAGGTATGTAAGCATCCAAGTCAGCAAGCACACGTGCGAACTCCTCTTGTGAGATGTAGGCAACTTTAACATGGGGTCATGGTGAGCCTTTCTAGCAAGCCAGTGGTTAAGCCCTGTTTGCCTCGGGATAATTTATGCTTTGTCTTCTGATGTTTGATATCTCAGATGATCAAGGACTCCTACCTACTGGGTGTCTAGCATCTCTAGACACTGAGAACACACTGCTTCTTCACTTGTTGAGTGTTGGAACCGTGGTGGACCTGCTGAATGACTTCTGAGCAGAAGCTGGGGATCTGTGGTCCCCATGACGGGTAACTGACTGGTATCACCAAAGTGCCTGACTGTTCCCTTTCTTGCAGGAGAGATTAAACTTGCTGAGGATAAAGACACATTATTTTTTTTTAATCTAGCCTGATTTGTGGGTAACTGAAACAAATAATGAAAATACATAGTTCTACTTTTGGCCTTTATTCTCCCTTACCCTTATTCTACATTATTTTCTTCTTCCCCAGTTTATACAATCATGACGCACTTCTTTGTGGGCTGGAGAAAGGGGAAGAAGGATTGTGGGAAATGGACAGTCAGGTCTTTGGGCAAGAGTAGAGCCTTCAGCATCTCCTAGGCAACCCGTGATGATGAGTTTCCCAGCACAAATCTCCTCACTTTTCCTCTTGGACAACCCAGTACAAAAACAAAACGTATTCGATTCCATACCGGGTCGAGAATGACACCAGTAGGTGTCATCTTCAAGACAGCCATGAGAAACCACACTAAAGAATAATCAGGTACAGCAATGACTCTCTGAAACCTGAACAGAGACTCCGTCCCACTAACCGCCCTCCAGACCTGACTCATCCATTTTACTAGCTGCCAGCACGTCATCTCTACTTGGATGTCAGATCCAACAGGCCCCAGGTGAGCTCATTCCCTTCCTCCACAAACTGGTTTTCCTTCTCATTTCCCGGTGTGAACCAGAGCCGCAACAACAATCCCAGCCAGTCAGGCCTTCAACCTACAGGCCGCCTCCCACCTCTCTCTCTTTTCCCATCCCCCTGGTCCGGGGAAGAGAGAGGGAACTTGAGTCTCCTTTCTGCCCTGCCCATTACCTTGGGTAAGGCTCTGACATCAGGTGTAGGCCGAGTCCCTGTGAGTCAGAATGCCTCACGATTACTGTTTAAAATGCAGACATCAAGCCGAAACTGCCTGCTGATTCAAGGGTTAGTTGAGGAATTGGCATTTTTAAATTAGAGCTCCAGAGGACTTTTCAAAGCACCTGAAAGGGATCAGTGCAAAGGAACTGACTCAGTCCCAAGGCGAAGGAGCAGGTGAGTTCGGCACCCAGGCGGAAGCACACAAGCACACAAGAGACCGTAGAAAGAACAATGGAGTCCCACCCAGATGACTTAAACTCAGAGGCAGACAGTAGTCTGGTGGCATGCAAAGGTTCCATATGCTGAAATCACATTCGGATCTGTTCATTAATAACTTTTGCCAGAAAGGTTGTGAAAGACCTTTTACCCTAAAAGGAAGACCAACCAAATAGCCCTGCGTGGGGCTAGCTCTGAAAGGGGGTAGCCACTTGAGTAACCACGTGGCCTTCCATGGCCAGCAGAGGGTGGTTGACTTCCCACACCATTAGATTATAAAAAGACCAAAAAGACAATAGGGAGGCTGGAGGAGCTCAAAGAAGTGAATGTGTTAGGCAGAATGTGCTTGGCAGTGAAGCTATTCTCGCTACTGTGAACTCGGAATTTAAAACAGACATCCTGACTTAGAGATAGTTCAGCTTGCATCGGCTCGAAGGCATTGACTGTTTCTTCACCTTTACCATGCTGTAAAGGCATCAGTAGCCAATGGAATATTCAGTTTGGGGATTCTGCTCTTCCCCCTGGCTAAAGCATTATGTAGACTGGCTTGATACTCCTGATGCAGTGCTAGGCAGGAAAGCACAGGCATATGTTAACCATGTGATCACAAAGCTACACAGCAGGAGCATAGAGCCACAGTTGTTTGGCTGTGGCGGTCAGTAGCTCAGTGTATTAAATGCACTCTTGCCTTAATCTTTTTTCCATCCTCGTATGGCTTTATTGGAATGGACCCTAAGGATAAGCCAAGGAGCATTTGTACAATCAGATGCTCACAAAATGTTCAGAAAGGCGAGGAAAAACAGCTTCAAAGGTCTACAAACGATTGCCATGAGTGCCTACGGAGTTAGCTGTGGCCAGAAAACAGGAACAGAGAAGCCACGCTCAAGCTGGTCAGAGCTCCTTCGAAGCTGACATTTAAAAGTTTTCAACCCAAGTTAAAATACTTCAACTTTATACTGCAAGCATCTTTATTTTAAAATAAAATATTGAGATACTTTAAAAAAAATCGATCTAATGGGCCAGGTGTGGTGGCACACTCCTTTAATCCCAACTCTCACGAGGCAGAGGCAGGCTGTTCTCTGAGTTCGAGACCAACCTGGTCTACACACCTAGTTCCAGGACAGCCAGAGCTACACAGAAAAACCTTGCTTCAAAAAAGGCAAAAAGCAGGAGCTGGAGAGATGGCTCAGTGGTTAAGAGCACTGGCTGCTCTTCCAGAGGACCTGGGTTCAATTCCCAGCACCCACATGGCAGCTCACAACTGCCTGTAACTCCAGTTCCAGGGGATCCAACACCTTCACACATGCAGGCAAAATACCAATGTATAAGATACAAGTAAATAAATTATTAAACAATTGGACAAAATACCTTCAAAACAAAAATCTAATAGGATCTAATATCCCATCATTTATTTTTAATGCATGAACAAGCTGCTCTTTAATCAGAGGTTTCTCTTTCTCTTCTTCAACTCATATTCTGTTCTATTTCCATCAAAGAATTTGACTCTGTTCTATATTTTAATTCTTGACACTCTTTGTATTATCTTAAATACCATAATAAAAGTTTATAAATTGAAATTATACCATGTTTAGTTCTTGTGATTATAGGGCTTTGTTTAAATGTCTTCTAGGGGCCAAGTGAGCTGTTGCACACCCAACTCCAGGGTGTGGGGAGGTAGAGGCAGGCAGATCTCTGTGAGTTCGAGGCCAGCCTGGTCTACAGTGAGAGATCCAGAACAGCCAGGGCTATGTAAAGAGACCGTAACTCAAAACACAGAATTTAAAATAAGATTGTTCTAGGGGCTCAGGAGCTGTGGCTCAGTGAGCGCAGGGCTTGTAGGACAGGAGTGAGAACCTGGGTTTGGATCCACGACACCCATGCTAATATTTATTCATGAAGTCTTTGTACAGAGGCTGTGCTGTCAAACAATAAAGGCACGGCTAAAATAGTATTGCATTCTTTGTAGAAAGAGGTGGGATGTTTACTATATGCCAATCTGTCAGATTTGCAATGTCTAGTGGCCTACTTAGTCACCTTTAAATTACTAAACATTATTTATCTTCACAATGTAGATGGAGACTGTTCATTTGTTCCTGGCTGCTCAGACCCGAAATAATTACACAGAAACTATATTAGTTAAGACACTGCTTGGCCAATCACTTAAGTGTATTGCTAGTTAGCTCTTATATCTTAAATTAACCCATTTTCATTATTTTATATTTTACCACAAGGCTCCTGGTTTACCTGTAAGGTTCTGACCAGGAGGCAGCCCATGTCTTTCCCTCTGATGGCTGCATGGCTTCTCCCTGACTCCACCTACACTCTCTATATTTATCTCTTCCAGACTGGCTATATTCTGTTAAGCCATTGGCCAAAAGCAGCATCTTTATTAACCAATAAAAGCAACACATATACAGAAGGACTTCCCACACCAATGTAAGAATACATATCAGAAGTTTTTATAGAAAAAGTAATGAGGTTTTTGTAAAGCACTTAGATTTCCCCAACCCATAAAGGAAGTTATGAACCAGCAGTGTTAAGACATATAGTCTGTCAAAATACAGCACTCTTCATGATAAAGGTCTTGGAGAGTGCAGAGACACAAGGAACATACCTAAACATAATAAAGGCAATATACAGCAAGTCAACAGTCAA
>LOJH01013975.1:0-11640 GCA_001685095.1 Ellobius talpinus | reverse complement strand
GTGTGTGTGTGTGTGTGTGTGTGTGTGTGTGTGTGTGTGTGTGTGTTCATGGGTTCTGGGTATAAAACTCACTTCCCCATTCTCGCAGGCAAGCATATTTCACCAACTGAGCTGGCCCAGTCCAGCCATTTGAAAAGCTGGGCTATTTATTTTGCTGTGGTGAGAGCTCTTAAGCATTCTGCACACAAACTCTTACATACATGGTTTCCCCAAATCCGTCCCCCATCCCATCAGCAGCCTTTTTTGTTCATATCCTTTGAGACACAGACATTTTAAGGCTGACAAAATCCAATTTACCTGTTTTTTGTTGTTGTTGTTGCTCATATTTTAGTGTTGTTTCTAAACAACTGTTGCCTAATGCAAGGCCACACAGATTCCCTCCGTTTTCACCTAAGCACTTTATGTTTTTGTTCCTACATTTTAACCTATGGTCCATCCTGAGATCATTTCGTATAGTGTCAGTTTCAGCTTCGTTCTTTCGCATCTGGATACTATTTGACTTTGTTTTGAAACACAGTCTTGTTCTGTGCATCCTGAGCTCACAATCCTCCTGCTTCAGTCTCGGCAGTTATGGGATTTGCAGACATGTCCCACCACAATGAACAATGACCCAGGTTCCCCTTTGTTGAATGAGCCACTATTCTTCCCCCACTGGACTGGCTGGGTATCCCTGCCGAGCATCCATGGATGGGCAGGAGGTAGCTCAGTGACTGGCTTGAACTCACAAGGTCCCGTGTTCAGTTCACAGCACCAGCAAAACCAAAACAACCAAACAAAAATCGAGCATAAAGGTACAAATGTATTCCTAGCGTTCAGTTTGGATTCACTGGTCTTGCGTTATCTTTCTGTCAATGTTACAATGTCCTGATAGCTCTTATTTATGTTGTTCTGAAACCAAGATCCTAGAGCCTCTATTTTTTTTCTTTTATAAGATTGTTTTAGTTATTCTGTTTTTCAGTTCATTTGTTTTTTTCAAGAAACAACTTATCTGTATCCCTGGCTATCCTGAAACTTTCTCTGTAGACCAGGCTGGCCTTGAGCTCACAGAGATCCGCCTGCCTCTGCTGCCTGAGAGCTGGGATTAAAGGCGTGCACCACCACTGCTGGGCCATTTTGGTTATTCTGGATCCCTCAAATTTCCTAAAATTCATGTAAATTTTAGGACAAATTTGTCAAGTTTGGTTGAAAGAAGGACCATGGACTCTTCCGGGTGTTATATTGAAACTCTGGTTAAACCGGGTATGGCACATGGCTTTATTCCCAGCACTCGGGAGGCAGAGGAAGGTGTGACTGAAGGCCAGCCTGGTCTGCAGAGTGTTTCAGGACAGCCAGGGCTACACAGAGAAACCCTGTCTCAAAGATACCAAAAACAAAACAGAAAAAAGGCTCTGTAGTTAAATTCGAACCATCATGCTGTGATTTGAATCTGAAGGACCCCAAGGCTTGGGGGCGGCTGACAGGCTTTGGGGGCCTGAGGGATTCTGAGGCTCTAACTTATCAATGTGTTAATCATTGATGGACTCAAAATGTGAACATAGCCCTGGAAGGTGGTAGGAAGTAGAAAGTGGGGTCTAGTTGGAGCTCACAGAGGTGGGAGGCTGAAAAAGAAGAGGCGCTTCTGCCCGCTTCTGCCCGCTTCCTGCCTCCTGTGCACACTGAGGTAAAACCCTTTGTTCCAGCTGATGCGCCCATCATGGCTGGTCTGCTGCACCAAACATGAGCCTAGAAACAACCAGGCCAGTGACCAAGGACTGCAACTTCTGAGGAACTGAGCTGCAGTCAATCTCCCATAAGCCAGCCTCCTGCAGTATCGTGTTTCAGGAATGGAAAGGTGGCCACATAGCCCTTACCCCATGACCAGGAGGTGCTGTTCCGTTTAGTTGGGTCTTTACATGCTCTCTACGTAGTTTGTGGTTTTCAAGGTACAAATTCTTCTCTCCTTTTGCATTTTTCTTTGTGGTAGTGGGCATTGAACCCAGGGCCTTAGGCACCACTGACCTTACCCCCAACTCCTCTTTTGTAAAACTTAGCACAATATTTCATTTGATGAATTATGATGGACTTTTGTATCACTATACTGAAATTAACTGGGTTTTTTCTCTAACAGTTTTTAATGGATTTCTTGAAATTTTGTACAAGATTGAGTCATCTGCAACCAGTTTTATCTATTTTTTCCAATCTGATTAATATTTTTTCTTACACAAATGTCCCTGGCCACCTTGCCGCTGTGAACCTCATTGCTGTGATCTATGAATAAGGGTGATGTCACTGAGGATTTTCACAAACACCTTCTGTCAAGTTAAAGACGTTTTCTTCTACTCCAGTTTGCAATGTTTTTGTTTTGTTTTTAAGTCAAGAAAGAGTATATGATTTTGTCAAATACTGATACGGCTTGAATGCAGACTTACATTCAGCATACAGGTCCTGTGTTGAAGGCTTGGTCCTAGCTGGTGGCACTGTCTGGCATCCAGTTGGCAGAAGTAAGGCACTAGGGGCAGGTCTTGGAAATGAAAGCCCAGAGCTGGTTCCTTTAAGCTCTGCTTATGGGTACTGTGGAGAAGTGGGGGCTCTACTCATGCTCCCACATGATGGACTGAAATCCCCTGGAGCTGTGAGCTCAAATCAGTCTCCCTCCTTTACAGTACTTCTGTCAGGTATTCTGTTACAGAAATGAGAAAAATAACCAACAGAGGGGCCAGGGAGATGGCTTAGTAAAAGTGCCTACCGTGCAAACGGACCTAACTTCAGATCTCAAGCACCCACTTAAAAGGTGGGCAAGGTTGTGTGTTCATAACCCTAGCTCTGGAATAGAGGAGGGAGAGTGGAGGCAGGTGGATTCCTAGAGCTCACTGGCCGACCTGTCTTGAAATGCATGAGCTCTAGACTCAGTGAGAGACCCTGTCCCCAAAACTAAGATGGAAGGCAACGAAAGAAGGTATCTGATATCAACCTCTGGCCCCAGAACGTATGTGAATCCACACAATGCACACATGTGTACACACACACACATACACACCACAGCATGCACACATGTACACACACATTACTGCACACACATACACACATAAAATTTTAAGTAGCCAATGCAAATGGTTTCTCTGTATCCACTGGGATGGTCCTAGGGTTTCCTTTTTATTCTATCCACACCATCTAGTAGAGAGATTTCTTTCTGAATGTTAAACCAGTGTTTGCCATTTCTAAAATAAATCCTACTTGTCATATTGTATCGTCTATTCATGCGTTGAGAGGTTAGTGTTATTAATTTGTTTAGGAAGTTGCATTTATATTTGTAAAGGACACTCATCTGTAGTTTTCTTCTAACAGCAGTGTCTAACTAATTCCTTCTAACATTAGGATGCCAACATGGTCTAGCATCACTACTGACTGAAGTCAACTGGGACAGCAACCATGGAGGCCATGGTGAATTACTAATACAACCTCTAGTACAGGTCTATTCTGATTTTCTATTCCATCTTGAGCCAGTAGTTTGTGTCTGTCTAAGCATCTTACAAGTTCACCTAGGTTATCTAACCGTCGGCACACAACTGTTCATATTTCTGTGTACTCCTCTCTGTGGGTAGCAATGCCACCTCTGTCTTTTCTGGTCCAATAAAGGTTAGCATTCCTTTCTCTTGACCCTACTACTCTGTCTACAGATGCACCCCTTCCTCCAACCTGATGCTCCCAGATTCAAAGAGGTGTCCATCACGTGTCGCCCTAGCAGGTGCCCATCATGTGTTGCCCTAGCAGGTGCTCATCACGTGTTGTCCTAGCAGGTGCCCATCACGTGTTGCCCTAGAAGTGCCCATCATGTGTTGCCCATCACATGTCACCCTAGCAGGTGCCCATCACGTGTCGCCCTAGCAGGTGCCCATCACGTGTTGCCCTAGCAGGTGGTTTGCTAAGCCCTTATGTCTTTTACCCATGTCCCTCCACTGTAGGAGGCAGGCACCCTTGGCTGCTTTGCTCACTATTATTTCCCAAGCAGCCAGAAGAATCCTGGCAGATGGTGAACATGCAATTTTGTAAAATGAATGAACAAGTCTACGGTGAGGGGAGAAATCAGGAGCAGACTGTAACTACCACCCTCAAAAGAAGCAACAACCTCCAGTCTGACAACCACTACCATCAGGCTAACACCAGCGCCTGACCTATGGCTGCTCCAAGCTGACACATGCCGTGAGTGTACAATAACAGCGGGTTTCAAAGTCGTGGTATAAAAAAGGAATGCAAAATATGTAATAATTTTTCATAGATTATATATTGAAATATATTTGAGAATATATGTTAAATACATTATTAAAATTCGTTTATTGTTTTTCTCTTGATTTTTTTAAGTATTAGAAAATTCTAAATAATACTAGTAGCTTCCCTGTGTGACTAGATTTTCTTTCTTCTGGACAGTGCTATTCTAAACGCATGTATAGGGTAGGGACTCACGTCATTGTGCATCAACAGAAAACACGAAAGTTCCAAATGCAGTTAGTGAGGCTTTCAGAGAACAAGGAGCCACCTGGGAAGTTTGCAGACTTCCTGGCGTTTCCCTCTCTTATCTGATGAGGTGACTTCCTGGAGTTTCCCCTACTTATCTGATGAGGTGGGCTGGGGTGAAGCTGAGACACTCCCTGCCTAGGTGGAAAACTACTCCCCTAGTCTCTCCTTCCGCAGACCTTGCTTCTACTACACCAAGTCCTCTAACAAACGATCTGGACCAAACCCTCCAGACTCTGGGCATCAAAGTCCCTTAATGTGCAAGAAATAATGGGAAGTATTCCATTACAAGATAGCGGGAGGATGCAAGTCGCCTACAGGCTGGAAGCCTGTGGATGTGCCTCTCCAAGTGACAATGTCAGCAGACCACTTGGACTAGCTATCTGGGTACCGCAAGGACCCTCATCTGCCTGGAGTGGGGGGCTGTGTTAAGGTTCTGGGAGGCAGTCACAGAGTAAGTCTTGAGTGGCCCACAGCATTGCTGAGCCACTGCTGACACCTACTACACGCAAGACATGGTCCTAAGCCATTGAGTATGTTGGCTCCTTGCTGCAAAAGGCACTGTTGACGCACACGTCAGCACGCCGTAACAGCTGGCATCTCCCCAAGGGCAGAGCCCACCTTTCCGCTCTAGGCTTAAGGCACTGCTCACAAAATATGAGGACAATGTCAGCGGGGTTCAAAGTTCAACCCTGTGCAACCGTGGACCTTGAGCTCTCCTATAATGCAAACTTAAATCACTGCCTGGCTCTTACCAATCTGTTCTAGAACTCAACAGAAATGTGTATCTAGTCTGACAAAGAATCATAATTTTGTTATTTCAGGATCATTATGCCAATACTAAAGCACCCTGTCCAAGAGCAGATGAGCCCTGATCAAGTTTGCGACTCTAACCCAGGAAATAATGCAGCTGGTAAGCCACCTCTGAAAGAAAAAGATGTTTTTATTGTCAACAAATTCAGATTCTCATGTGCCTAAAATATAAGCTTGTATTACTATGCCCATATGATAATGCTTGAAAAACCAAGTTGATACATAATGTATCCCGTCTCACCACTAACAAAGTGACTTCAGCTGTAAAAGATGCTTCCCAAAGCTGGGTGTGGTAACTCAAGCCTGTAGTCCCAGCACTCAGGAGGTGGAGACAGGGGGATCAAGAATTCTAGACCAGCTAAAGCTCAAGGCCAGTCTGGGCTATCTGAGACCCTGTCTCAAAAAGAGAAGAGCAAACCAGATGCTTCACCAAGAACACATCAGATTTCTTTTCTGTAAAAGAGCTAGAAAAGCAGGGTTAGGCTTGGAGCTATATTTAAAATTTCCGGAAAGGCCACAGGTCTTGTTGGACCAGGAGATACAAGATGGAGGAGGTTCTCCTAGGGCCGGAAACTGCGCTGGGATCTCCACTCAGTCCTTCTACTAAATTAACTCCTTGCTGAGTTCGGGGAGGACCCATGGCAACTCTTAATCTCCCTACCCTCCACTTTGGGGAAGTCTCAGAAAGAAAAATAATACAAGAATAAATACTTTGGCTCCTTCATGGGAGACCTGAGACCCTAGCTCCCTGAGTACCAATGACCTTGACTTTGACAAGGATTTCCCTACCAGGGCCACAGATGTCCGCAAGACAATCCTAACAGAAGATCAGCTCTGGATTTTCATATCAAGTTATGAGAAACCTGGGAATGATCATATGTTGATAGGATATGAAGGCAGCAAAGAACAGGAGTGCTTGAGCCGAGAGAGGAAAAAGCGGGCTATTTAATATTTATTTGTAAGGCATTACTTGCTATAATTTTAAGACAGGATTTTAAGAAAAAATGATAAACAATTGTCAGTTCTGGGAACTGTGAGTGAGCACACAGCCCCTCCTTCAGCGCCATCCCTGTTCATAACGACCAACTGGGCTCTGACTTCGAATAAAGGGTCTTCTCATTCTCCACCATTTATCACAGGATTGGTGCCAAATTTTGGTTTTGAAAAGATGCCTGATAGTTGTACAGCCATCTCTCTTCTAAAGAGGCACAGTCACTGCCCACCTGAAAGATGTTCTAACATGAGGGGGCTCAGGAGATGACTCAGGCAGTAAGTACAGCATTTGCCACACAGGCATGAGAACCCAAGTTCAGCTCCCTGGCACCCAGGGGAAAAAGTTGGGTTTGGTTATGTGTGCCTTAATCCCTGTGCTGTAGGGGAGAGAGATAGGAGGGTCCCCGAGGCTTATTGGCCCAATAGTCTAGCCCTAGGGAGAGACCCTGTGTCAGCAAACAGGGTGGAGAATGACCGAGGAAGATAGCTCACTTCTGGCCTCCATATGCTCCTGCGCACACATGAACACCAGGGCAGAAGGCTGGCTTTCTGACATGAGGGGCTGTGGAGACATATCAGGATAAATAAAATCACAGAGCTACATACATGGCGAGCCTGCCTGTTTTCAAATTATAAACATGATACAGATGTGTATGCACTACGGTTATACATACACACGTACCCTTACGCTGACAGTCATGCTTTCTCAGGGGGTGGATTATGGCAAAGGGTCACATTCTACTGCATATATTTCTGTATTACTTGACTTTTTCATAATGAGACTATATTATCCTAGTTTATTTAATGAATAAAATAAAATAAAATAAAATAAAATTCTAAGTCCTGCTGGTCTCGAATGGGGTCAGAGTGTTAGTGGTTAGGGAGAGGTGAAGAAAGAAGTGACATTTTCACAAAGGAAATATGGACAGGGCCCTGGGTTTGGGAATGCACAGGAGCATGACAAGCCACTGGCAGGAAGACAGTCACGGGCCTCAGGAGCCTGGGGTCTGAAGGACCACAGGCTAGCCAAGAGTCTGCCAGCTGAGTGAGAATACTTCTGAAGCACAGAACAGAGTGGCTTTGTCAGCTGCAGTGAGCAGAACTGGATTTCAGAACAAACCCCTCGATGGAAACCCTGACCTTCTCCGTGTCCCTCGCTATCTCCCCTGTAAACTGGGAAGGACCACAGTACCTGTTCTGCAGATCCAGCATGCTAATATAATAAGCACCAGTGAAGTGCTAGCGACTGTCACCAGAACAGAGTCCGGTGGCAGGCATGCAGATGTATTCTTAGCTCCCAGCAAAGTAGGTTATGGTATAAAAATACCATTAAATAGTAACTAAACTAGCGTCACCTTAATGCGCATCTTGCCAGCAAAGCCAGCATGTGCGATTTCTTTTTAAATTACCCTATATTAGAGAATCAAGACCAGGGCTCATTTTGAAGAGCAAGTCATTAGGCAAAGGCCAGAGGTCCAATTATCCCATCCCCTCAGATGATGTGAAACCCACTCTGGCCAAGTCCTGAGACTCAGCTCCCAGGCAGGAGTCCCAGCCTCTGCTTTCATGTGAGCAAGTAGTCCAGGCCCAGGGCACCCAAGACAACACAGAAGAACAATGTAGGTGGCGCGGTTGGCACAAGCAGATGGGGGACAGCCCTAGAAAAGGCCCTGAGGCAGAAAGGGCGTGGGGTCCTCCGAGGTGGGAGGGAGAAAGCCAACACAAGAGGAAACACAAGGTAGCGTCCGACGCTGAGCTGCCCTGGATGTCCTAAGTTTATTAAGTATCCAGCAGGCCACCCAGTGGTCTAGAGCAGGTCAGAAGAACCAGCAACAGCAGGCAGCGCACAGACACCCCAGCCTGCAAGGGATGCTGACTGGGGGCAGGAGGCGGAGTCAAGGACACATTAAGGTCAGCTCTGAGCCTAGGGAGTGGGGCCAAGAATGGTGGCCGTTCTCTGGGCTGAAGGTCAAGGGTGGTCTCCACAGCCCAGGCTTGGTGAGGTAGCGAGTCACCGTAGATGCTGTCATAAAAATAACGTTAAATAGGAACTAAGCTATAGGCCAAGATCCCAATGCCCTCTCTCCCAAAGCACGTGTGTCCATGAACCCCCAATTATATCCAAACCTTACGAAAGTGCTTTTCTCCAGGGAGACCACCTATATTTTAATAAGACAACCATCCTCAAAAAGTGGAAAATTCACATGCATTAATCCAGAACTTGGTGCACTTTCTACCGTCGGCATTTCCTATCAGCCAAAGCCAGGGCTGGCGCATCGGGCTGGGAGCCAGTGGAAGTGGGCACGGCAAGGCATGGTAAAGCCTCACCAGGAACCCTACCACCAGGGGCAAACACCAAAGTAACTCTCATCCCTTGCACCGGCAACCATGTGCACAGAGCTGGTCATGTGACAAGGGAGGAGGAACAGGAAGGAGGCAGCGTCGATTTCCATGAGGAACAGAGCAGATAATACATGGTGCCCATATCATGATCACCATGTGGCAGCCACAGCCACGGCCTGTCAGGGCCACGGATGTCTGCAAGACAATCCTAACAGAAAAATCAGCTCTGGATTTTCACATAAAGTTATGAGAAACCTGAGAATGATCATATGTTGATAGGATATGAAGGCAGCGAAGAACGGGAGTGCCTGAGCCAAGAGAGGAAAAAGCGGGCTATTTAATATTTATGTGTAAGGCATTACTTGCTATAATTTTAAGACAGGATTTTAAGAAAAAATGATAAACAATTGTCAGTTCTGGGAAAAAGAGACACCAACGTTTATTGTTCCCAGGGTTTCTGAATTTTTAAAACACATCCAATAAGAAAATAATTTAAAGTCCCCTAGGGTTGCTCCATGTGGACTGAAGGATCCCCCACTTTGCACAGTCCTTGTTCTGGGACCCTGGGTTCGTGGTATCTGCACCCCAGCCTATGAACCCCCAGGCAAGAACTAGCTGCAAAGAAAGACACACGCTGAGGTGCCTCAGGGGCAGGGACCCAGAGAGCCATTCCCCTCTGCCAGCCCACCTGCTGCCCAGGCCTGAGGAAGGAGAGATCTGGATCGGTGAGAAAGCCCAGAGCTGCCACCAGACAACCAAGAGCAGCTGTGGGCCTGGGACCAATCCTTAGGCCAAGCAGGGGACTCAGCATCTCCTGACTGGAAGCCAGGAGCTACAGCTTTAAATAAACTTGGATGTGTCTACCTGGGGCTGTGAAGCAGCACCAACTGTGCCCCAGGCAGGCACTGTCAACAACTGGCCAACATGACTACTGGGGGGGGTTAGGGGGACTAGTGAGTTCCCACAGTTTATCCTGAAGGCAGCATCTCCTTCATTCCTCTCCTTGCCCATCCCTGGGGTCTGGCATTCATCAGTCTCCACAAAGGTACGCTAAGCTGAGCTGACCACTCCTGACTAGCTGGCCTCTCCACACCAGGCTTGGGTCTCACCCTGGCACCTGTGTGGCGTCCCCACACTTGGGTGAGTGTTCATTCTTTTGTACCTAGGGAGGAGCTGGTAGCCTCAGCTCTCACCTGTGCCTACTGCAAATGTCACCCTTCAGCCTCCACTTCCCAGCGGGGGTGGCAGTGACCACTTTATGCTGCTACTCAGCACAGGACAGCTCGCACCAAGGTGGAGACACAGACCAGCTAGGTGACCTGTAGGTTATGGTCTCTTGACATGGACTGCTTGGAAGATACCAAGAGGTCCAGTGCGGGGATACAGGCTCCTGGGCACACAGAAGGATACAAGTAGGTTCCCTAGGAAGGAAAGACTTCCCACCGCTCTGTTTTGGCAACCGCCACCTGCCCCGGCAGCACAAGACAGCTGTTGAGGAAATGGGCAAGACCCCTCTTAAAGCATCAAGAAGGTCTGAAAGGTTGCCCCCTCCATAATCTCGAGGCTGCCTCACCCCCACCTGAGGACTCCCAGCCATCACCTCTTCCTCGCAGAGTACAGCCCCCACTGGCTACTGGTAGCTTCTTCAATGACTCCAAGTATAAGAGGAATACGGCCCTGGAGAAGGGGTGCCGGGATGGCTGTTCAGGTCCACCCAGCCTCGGTCCTTGCAATCTGGCATAGGCTTCTCCTGCCACTCCACTTGGCTCCTCACCGCCACCCCCCAAGGCCTGACCCAAATCCTCTGGGCACGTGCAGGAAGAAGTGGGGAATGCACACACCCCCACACTCCTCCAGCTGGGCACTCCACAATTATCAATGATCAGCGTCCCTCGCCCACCACAAGCTTTCAGACGCTTTTTTAGTAAAGGGAAAAAAAAAGATTTGCGGCTGGATGTGTAAGAGGAAATCTCGCCAGCGCCCCCACGGTGCAGGAGGGATGGGGGAGGGGACAGGGAGTGGGAAGGAGGACCCAGCTCTGGAGTTATGCAGCTAGCATCTAAGGATGCCCCTGCAGTCACCTTAAATCCCAGAGAGAAGCTCCAGGCCTGACACAAGGCCCCCGGGGGACTTTGGTGTTTCAGGTACCCTAGGGGCAAAGGCAGGTCTGGACGCTTTAAACCATAGCTTAACCCCCATATTGCTCGTGCTGCGGAGCAGGTCTTTGCGCCAGGGCACCTGTTCCCCACGAGGCCCTACCCGAAATACGCCTTCAGAGTCCCTCCCCCAGCCCTCCCATCACAGGAGAAAAAAAAATAACATAAAACGGCCCAGAAGCCAACCTCTGTCTGCCTCGATGACCCTGAAATCAGAGGCCCAACTGGTTCCGGGCTTCACTCTTTCACCCCCCACCTCATGGCCTGATCCTGGCTCCCTGACCTCGTCCACCCCCTCCAAATTCTTGTTTCCAGAAGAATCTGGGGGAAAAAATCCTCCAGAACCCAGATTCCCCAAGGGACCCAAGGCAGAAGCTGCTCCCACGCTGCTCCCCCAGAGCAGATGGGGCCACGCGAAGAGCAGGAGCGGAGCGGGTCCGCCACCGCTGCCGACAGCCGCTCGGGTGGGGGTGAGGACAGGACCGTGGACGACCCACTGGGGCCATGGCCGACCCCTCGGGCACTCTAGGCCTGGCAGCCACCCCCGCGTATCGCTTGTCTCTGACCTCCCCGCCACCAAATGCGTCACGTTTGCCCGGCGCTCAGGGGACACCTGCTGCCGCCCCCGCCACGCCGAGTCCAGATCCCTGAGTCTTGGTTCCAGCCAAGCTATGGCACGGGGCAGGGCCGAACGTGCTGCGGTGGGGCAGCAGGGGTCCAGAACCCGAGGCTCGGGGGTCCGGGCGGCACGGGGCAGTGAGCTTGGGCCCGCAGCCCTAAGGAGCCGGGGGCGCGCGGGGCTGCAGTCCCCGCTCCCCGGGGTCTGCGGACAGCCCGAGCGCGC
>LOJH01013974.1:0-24454 GCA_001685095.1 Ellobius talpinus | reverse complement strand
GGAGCCGGGCGGGATAAAAGGCAGGCCAGCCCGCTTGCTCCCCAATCACTACACTCAATTGTCTGTAACTTGAATTCTAGGGACTCTAAGACAGCCTCTTCTGGCCTCCACAGGTGCCAACCACCCTGTGGTACACAGACATACATGCAGGCAAAACACCCCATACACAAAGAAACAGAATTTAAAAATTAAAGGTTAAAAAATTCTGGATCTGCTAATGTCTCAAGTGAATTATATTTTACAAGAATAGCTTAATTGCTAATAGATCTCATTATTAATAAATTACGAAAGTATTTTATTATTTTTAACATATTGGCTTCCTAGAAACTTAACATAGTCATTAGGTAATATCAAATAAATAATGAAGTATAAATTAAAATACTCTTGCTTTAAAAATTCTAACCTAAATAAAAATAATTACACTTAGGTATTTGTGTGGGAGGGCACACATGTATCCAGCACTCAAGAGGGTAATGTCATCCTATTTTCCTTCCCCCATGTGGGTCCTGGCATCACGACCAGGCTATAGGCTTGGCATGAGCAGCACCTTTACTGTGGAAGGATCTCGCAGCCCAAGACTTGACTTTGTATCCAAAACAATAGCATTTATGGATATGTGGACTGTTCTTTATTTTTCTCAGCTAGGGTTCCTGTAGCGCAGGCTGGCCTCTGATTTACCACCTAGCCAGGCTGACTGACCCCTATGCCACCCCATCTTCACTCAGGGCACAGACTGCAGGTGTGAGCAGTGCAGCTGGCAGGCATGAATGCAGGAGCTGCAATGGAAATCTGGCGCATTACATCACCTGTGAACTAATGGCCTCCATATTGATTCCTGTCACTACTAGTCTTTCTAATAATGGAGCAAACTGTCTTATGAACATCCCCAAATGTGCAGTGCAAATGGCATTCTTTTCCAAAGCTATCTGCAGAATTATCTCCTATATTCAGATGACCATTTAAAGATCCTTCTGCTTCAAGGATCAACTATCCTTGCCTTCTATTCTCCCCTACTCTTCGCGAACAGTCACAGTCACAGAGGACTCTCGGTGAGAGACACACCACCAAGCAGTCTTCCCCTCACAAAATGTTCTCGATTGCTCATCTGTCGTCATTCTTCCTGTGTACGCAAGGACTAGCATGTCTAAAACTTAAAAAATCTAAGTGCATCTTTCCTGTCTATTATGTCCATATTCTAGTTTATGTGCCAGTACTAAAAAAATTACTATAGAACTCTTTTGTTGTTCTTTGGTTTTTTTGAGACAGGGTTTCTTTGTGTAGCCCTGGCTATCCTAGAACCAGACTGGCCTGGAACTCACAGAGATCCGCCTGCCTCTGTCTCCCGAGTGCTGGAATTAGAGGTGTGGGCCACCACCGCCAGTCTGACAAGCTCTATGACGTGTCAAGTTAGCCTCCACCTCTGGGCTGAAGAAAGTCCTGTTGCTGAGATGCTGGGATTGCAGCGCCACATCTGAGCAAAGATGGCTGAGAAGGGAACTGTTGTGAGGTGGTCACTTTTCAATGATTTCTCCTAAAAACTTAGATCTAGATAATTAGCTTGAATGCAGTAAAGAATTAAGGTGCTAGACATGGTGGCTCACCCCGTAATCCTACAGTTTAAGAGACTGCAACAGGAGGACTGCTGTAAATTCGAGGCCAGCCTGGGCTACACAGTAAGCTCCTGGCCAGCTTCAACTAGAGTGAGACAAACGAAACAACAAAAAGAATTAAGGGATCAACCTAAAAGCACTGAAGTTGTAAAAAAGTAATGGGACATCAGAGGAAAAAACCCTGAAAGATGTCAATAAATGGTAACAGAGAATGGATAATTAAAGACAATGGCCAGTTTCTGTAGACCTGACTTTTAATTTTTAAACACATAATAACATCTTCATTAAATTAGTAATATTTCCAATATATTTCAAAAAAGCTTCACAAATTCATTTTCAACAAGAAATACAGCTGACTGACTTTGCAGTGACACTTCACTTACCAAAGCAGGGTACCACTCCGGCCTCTCCGCAGTAGTGGTCACTCGCACCACCTTTCCCAGTAAGCCATCACTGAGACGTCGCTCATCCTCATCCTCCTCTTCACTGCTTTCTTCTTCCTTTTCATCTTCAGTGCTAAGAGCCAAAACAACCTGATTGTTATGATGGCGTAAGCCATGATTGGTCCAATCAGAGTGCTATGACTGCTGCATGTCCATCCTGGCTCCCAAGGCTGCCCCTCCATTCCTACCGGGCTTGAGAAGATGGACACTCTGGCCTCATGCAAGTCATGGAGCCACCTTAGTAACTCCCGAGTTCACTTTACTGGGCCAGTGAATACCTGGACTCAGGATCCTATGCCAGGACAGAGAAGCCTATTATATCACCAATGCACTTTTTTTTTTTCCAAAACAGGGTGTTTCTGTGTATCCATCCCTGGCTGTCTTAGAACTTGCTCTGTAGAATGGGCTGGCCTCAAACTCAGAGATCCACCTGCCTCTGCCTCCAGAGTGCTGGGATTAAAGGTGTGAGCCACCAACTCCCTGATTACCAAATGTACTTTGTAAAAACAGGTTTTTTTTTTCTTTCCTGTTTTGTAATGCCAGAGGCTAAATAATGTAAGTTTAATTTTCTAGTAGGTTATGAAAATAGCCCAGAAAAACCAAATGTGGGATTTAGTCAGATAATTTATCCGGGATAACTGTTTACTCTTAAGTGTCCATAATATGCATCAATCAGAAGTCTATACTTTTTAAAGAAAAATGAGTACACATTCTCATTTCAAACCTTGATGAGTATACACTGACATTTGTCATCCACTACGCTATACAGTGCTATTAACTATTAAAGCCCTGGAGGCACTTGCTCTGTTATCTTTTGTATTTTCATTTCTTCTCCCACTGATCCATTGTCTAGGAATCACCACATGCTTCTCTCTACTTTCTGTAGTGACGAATTTTCCTCATCTTTAGTTGATGCCTCAACTTGCTTTTGAGTGTCCTACACTAAAATATCAGCTTACTCAACTGATTAAAAATTATAATTATTAAAGACTACAGTACTATCTGAGGAATAAAAATACCACAAAGCATTAATGATTTGCTAATTCAATATCATACGCTACAAACTAAAAAATGCATAACACTATATCATTTCTCCCAAACTGACAAGATATTATGAATCTCATTGTCCTCAGCTGTAGGATCCTGTAGGATTTTTTTTTGTGTGTGTGAGGAATAGAATAATATAAACATAGTTACTGTAATAAGGAGACATAGCTACTAAGTGGCTAAACTGAGATTTCCATTTAGGGGCCTCAAAGGTCTTTTGTTACTTTTTCATTTGCCACTTGTATGTTTGACTTGCCTTTTTAACATCTTTGTTTTATAAGCATACAACCAATAACTTGATCCTGGTTTCTAAATATTTATATCCCATCAAAAGGAACAAAGGTCCCCAGAGAAATGTCCAATATCAAGGTTTGATGCTGGGAAAAAAGATCTTGAACGTTTGACACTGTGTAGTATTAGGAAGTGGCCATGTAGTCAAGAAATGGAGAAATGTATCAAAAGCACACAGACACCAGCCTGGAGAGGGGCCCAATGGATGAATGTGGAATAACTTGCGCATCAAAATAAAAATTTTTAAACAATGAATTATAGCCCATTAAGTAAAATTACAATCCATGAATATATACTGATGATAAGGAAGATTTTCTTTAAAGAATTTTATTTTTACATTTAATCATTCAGTGTGTGTGTGTGTGTGTGTGTGTGTGCGCGTGTGCATGTGAATCATAGCATCTACATGGAGGTCAAAGGACACCGTACATGAGTTGGTTCTCTTCTTCCATCGTATGAAATTCTGGGATCAAACTCAGATAGTCAGGGCTGGTAACTGACTATCACCCCTGAGCCACCCTGCTGGGTCCAGGAAAATGATAACTACATTTAACTAAAAAATGAAGCAGGATTGAAAAATTACAAAATCACCATTTTGTTATTATAACAGTACTGATATGCCAAAGGAGCCCAATGGGTGCTGAAACCACTGATGGAAGGGTACCTTGAGAAAGAACAGCATCTACTGGCAAAGTAGTTCTACGCAGATTATTTAATTATCCAGGGAGAAAAGGTAACTAAAGAACTCTAAGGTTAGAAATTAGGCAGGAACCACATTAACTAGGTGATCAAAGGTAATGACACCAACTACAGGACAAACTGATAGTATGTATCTAGGATGTATTTACACGCAGAAGGACACATATCACTTACTGTCAAAAATGTATAATCTTAATCTATAAATAAAAGTACCTGAAAAATCTGCATTGAAGATCAGTCTACAAAACAACTTGCCTGTGCTCTTAGATGGCAGCACCATGAAAACCAAACAAAAATCTAACGAATGTTTCCAGATTAAAGGGAGTTCACAAACCAAATCAAGGAAATGCAGCTCATGAACACGACTTGGTTTGGACCCTGAAAGGATGCTCAGAAGTCATCTAGGATGACAGATGGACCCTGAATTGCTGACAGCAGGAGGTAAGAATTTCCACCAGGTAAACTTTGTCAGCCAGTAGTGCCGGGCTGTAGGCTCAGTACTTTAGACCAGGAGGCAAGATAATACTGAGTTTGGCTGTGAGTTAAAACATTTCACATATGTGAAATTGAATTTTCTGAATATGATATTAGTATTTTACTTAAAGCAAAGGATTGTCATGTTCTCTGCTTCCTTTCACATTGCTCAAGAAAATGAAATTCTAAGACTGGCTGGGCGGTGGTGGCACATGCGCTTAACCCAGCATTTCAGAGTCAGAGGCAGGAGGATCTTTGTGAGTTCAAGGCCAGCCTGGTCTACAGAGTAAGTGCCAGGACAGCCAGGGCCATGAAAAAAAATTATAAAATTGAAAACTAATTATAATATGTATAACGAAGAGATGGAAAGATAAGGCAACAGGCCAGAACTATTAAAAACTGCATAACTAGACAAAGGACACATGGAAATCCTTTGTATTATTATTTTTAAGTTCAAAATTGTTTTTAAATAAAAAGATAAACTAGAAATAATTACTCAGTAAAGGTAAATCATACCAATTAATAATGACGTCAAAGCAAACTGAAATCATCTTTTGGAAATGGAGTTTTGATAACGTCTAGGCAAAGTAAAGGGAGTAATTAAGAACGTCTGCTGAGGGCAAAAGGTCCCCCTTACAACATTCTATGAAAATGATACCCAGCAGAAGGCAGACATTCTGGGAGAGTCAGCTGGGGAAGGTGTGAACACCATCGATTATTAAGCAAATACGAAAAAACTCACATAGGAAGTGATGACCTCCTCCCTCTGTTCGCCTTCTTTGCAATGACTGGTGTTCCAAAGTGCTCTGGGTTCGTTAAAGGAAGCTGGTCAAGAGTCTGCAGAAGAGACAAAGGAGTTCAATTCACACCTCACATCCCCCTCAGTCACTGCAATTGCCACACCAACCCCTACCACCTACCTCACTCTCAGCAAAGTGTCTCTCCCCTTTCAGGCAAAGTGAGGTGCGCCGCAGCGTTCTCTCATCCCCGTCATCAAACACTGCAACAAGCAGAAGATGTCTGAGAATTCGTGGACATCAATGTAGCACAAATAACAAAAACCCAGAGACAAATATTAGGGTTCAACCTGAAGATCAGAAAAGCAAAGCGGCCAAGCCACTAGAGAGCTCTTCTATGAAATCTTCAGACTGAAAGAGAGTCTGATCCCACCTTATATTCCTCTCTAGTGCTGGGATGGAAGGCGTGCACTACCACCAACAGGCCTTGGCTGACCAGTGTGGTTGCTGGGATTAAAGAGTGTATCACTGGTCTGTATGGCTGAGTAGTGTGGCTGTTTTGCATTCTGGTCTTCAGGTAAGCATTATTTATTAAAATACAAATGAAATATCATTACACATCAATTTAATGAGAATAAAAAATTAGATGTAAACAATGACATTACTGCTATTTCAGAGTTTAATACTTATGGATGTCGTTTTATAGGTGTCAAACAAACACAGGTTAAATGGCTGCCCCTGTAAGCCAACTGCTTAAGTATGTCTACGCTGTAGAATCACCCTCTTAACTCAATATCGACCCAGTCAAAGCACAAATGTAAGATTGCCTTCAACCCTAGGCAGAATGAAACCAGGTCTCTAAAAAACAAAGCATTATGTATATTTCTGTAACTATTATTATTGATGGAATACCTCTACTGTCCCTAAATGTCTGATTTCTTCTTCTTTTTTCTTTCTTTTTTCTTTGCCAGGTATCTTGAGACAGGGTCTCTCTACATAGCCCCAGCTGTCCTGAAATTCACTATGTAGACCAGGCTGGCCTCGAACTCTCAGAGATCCTCCTTGCTCTTCCTCTGTGTCTGATTTCTGATAATGGTGATAGATTGTGTTATTTCTACTTATTTGCCCAATGACTTCATATACTAGAAGCCCTGGCTGCCCTTTCCATAATACATGTTCTTTTCTTTTACTAGAAAAGGACACAAGTAATTAAAAAGGAAATATCAAAAAGATTTTAAACCTTTTGTTATTTATTCATTGTGCGCTATTGTCTAAAATTACAATATACATGTTTTCCCTCAGCTCAGGGTAGACTGCTTATGCAGTTTGATCCCCAATGTATAAGGGGCTATGGGTGAGGGTGATGTATGCAGCATTATCAAGTATAACAAATGAACCACTAATCTTTGAAAAATTCCAGTCCCTGGTGTCATAAACCAAACAATATAATTCTGCATGTATTTGTGTCAATATACAAGATATTTTAAAGAATAAAATCAAGCCAGATGGTGGTGCACACCTTTAATCCCAGCACTAAGGAGGCAGAGGTAGGCTGATTGATTTCTGTGAATTTGAAGTCAGCTTGATCTCCTTAGGAAGTTTCAGGACAACCAGAGTTACACAGTGAAACCCAGTCTACACACACACACACTCCAGTTTTCCTTTACGCCTCTCATGACAATGGACACACATCTGAATGAAGTATGAGGAGAAAGAGTAAGGCTACAGTACCAATATGGGAGATGGGGGTTAAGATCACTGGCTGCTCTTATGGTGGACCCAGGGTCAGTTCTCAGTATCCACATAGTGGGTCACAAGCACCTATAACTCCAAGTCCAGGAGATCTACTGCCTCTGCTTACCACAGGCATCAGACATAAGCATGGTGCACATATATGCATGTAAACAAGGCACTTGTTTATATTAAATTAATCTAAGAAAAAAATTTTAAAGACCAGTGGCATCAAATTTATATATGAAAATATTCATCACAGTGTTTTATCATTTATCAGTGGAAATTCTAGAATGTTCCAGTGAGGAAACTTCAACAATGTTTTCCATAATTCTTGTTTTATAAATAATTGCTTTGAAATAGAATTGTACTTTTGAGAAAATGCATTTTGTTTAAATATCCATTATTATGGGTAGAAAATTCTGTTAATTTTTCCTTTCTTTTAGGTTTTTTGACACAGGGTTTCTTTGTGTTGCCCTAGCTGTTTTGGGATTAGCACTATAGATGAGGCTGGCCTCAAACTCACAGAGATCCATCTGTCTCTGCCTCCCTAGAGCTGGGATTAGAGGCGTTTGCCAGACACCACACTGGGCAAGACTTATTACTTAAATTTTTAAAAACTTTTATGTAGTTTATGTGTATAGGTGTTTTGCCTGCATGTATATGTCTGTGCACTGTATTTATGCCTGGTAACTATGGAAACCACTGGACTGGGCTTACAAAGAGCTGAGCGGACATGAGTACTGGGACTCAAACCTCGGTCCTTTGGAAGAGCAACCAGTGTCTTAACCACAGAGGCATCTCTCCAGGCCCAAAACGTATTTCTTGGAAAGGGGACTGTGTCATCTTACACAAGAACCTTATAGTAAACAAAGAGAAAGAGTTTAAGATTCTAATTCAGCACTCATGAGGTAAAAGCAGGCTGAGCTTCGTGAACATGAAGTAAGTCTAGTGTATACAGTAAGTTTCAGGGCAGTCAGGGCTACATAAGGAGACCCAGACTTAATTCAAACCATACAAATGTATTTTATACTCAAGTCCTTTTTACACTTGTTAGTGAATTTTGCACTTTTTCTGAAAACCATGGAGAGCACAACACAATGGATTTACTAATCCTGACATCTCCTTCATCAAAACCATGAACGACACTCCAGTTACCACAGTGACAGGAAAGCCACGTGTGAGTAATCCCAGCACTTGGGAAGCCTGGGCTACACAGCAACAATGTCTCAAACAACAATAATTAAATAAGATGTTCTCTCTAAGTAACTGTTTTGTAGTTCAAACCTACAAGATAGCATAGCGAGTGAAAACTACAAAAATTTTAATCATGTTTTGAAACAGTTGATACCTGCTAAAACATCATTTGTATAAATAATTCATTGAACACTTTTTACAGCCCCAAATTATTAAATTTGATTATTATATAAAATAAATACAGAAGCTTATTTACAGAAAAATGGCAAAACTGAGACTCAAGATGGAATTAATCATTCTAAGTAGACAAAATGATGCAAACACTAACAAATATATAAGACCTAGTACCAATCTTCTAGGTACTTCAAGGAAATAGATAATCAATGGGAATAAAATATGTTATACTACTAAGTATAGAAGACCCATCTCCCTGTTATCATAAGTGATTGATAATGTAAAAAAAATCCAAAGTCAGTCATCTACCCAAAGATATTATAATTGACCATCATTTACTAAACTTCAACCACATCTTAATCCACAAAACAGCATCTGGATGCTAGGAATCACTATTTTTTCTTTATAGGTAAATTTAGAATCAAAAGGTTAAGTAATGAGCTACAATGTAATTAAAAGGCCCAAAGATACAGTAGGCATGAGGAAGAAGAGTCCTAGGTGGCCCATTCCACATGAGGCTATTGCTCCCACGCTTGTTACAAGGAAGGAAGAAGTCAAAAATTCAGAAAAGCAAAAATTATTGGTATAGATGTATACAGTAGTTAGGATAGAAGAAAGTATTTTACAAAATGGAAACTTTTAATATACCTACTTTAGGTGAAACCAATTTCCTTTAAATATCTTTACTTTTATTTGCTTAGCTAACAAATCAAACTATAAACATAGTACACAACATGTTTTGAAATACATGTGTACAAGCTAACATGTTAGCACATGTATTAGCTCACTTTTTTGTGGTGAGAACATTTAAAATCCATCTCAGCGCACTGTTATTAACCAGCCAACACCTCTTTGATTTTTTCCCCTCCTCAGCCCTTTGTTTTACTTGCCTCTTGCCATATAGCCCCCCCCAAATCCCACCCCTACCTTTGCCTTGAATGCCAGGATCACACATCACACCATACCATTTTGCTTAACTGAAATCTGCATCATTTGACTAACACCCCAACCCTCAACCTACCTCAACCCTACCTGTCCTGGTCCCTTCATGCTGCTTTTTCTAAGTTTGACCTTTCCAGATTCTACATACAAAGGAGATGATGTAGTATTTGATTTTCTGTGTTGAGTTTATTTCTGTTAGCACGATGTCCCCAGGTTCATCTACAGTTGCCAAGTGGAAGACTTTCCAATCTTATTAAGACTGAGCAGTATTCCACGGCAACAGATCACATTCTATCTAGTCACCCACTGATGGATACCTAGGTTAATTCTATCCCTCCACTGGGAGGGTGGGGAGCCACAGTAAACATAGGAATACAAAAGGCCTTTGATGCATTGGCTTCATATTTCTTTAGATATGAATACAGAAATGGGATTTCTGGATGGATAGGTTATTTTGTAGTCAAGTGTTGTCGTTTGCACATGCATATAGTCCCAAGAACTCAGAAAGGCTGAGACAGAAGAACTGAGTTAGAGCCAGCCTGGGTTACACCGAGAGACCTTATCTTAAAAAAGAAAAGTTCAAGTTTTAGCTTTTTGAGGACCCTCCATACTCTTTTCCACAGTGGTTTTACTAATTATACTCTTCCCACCAGTAAGGAAAGGCTCCCTTTGCTCCACATTCTTACCCACATGTCTTGTCTTTGTGGTAACAGCTATTCTAACAAGTATGCGATGACACCTCATAATGGCTCTAATTTCCTTAATGATCAATATGCAGTCATACACCAACTAGGCATGGGAGCATATCCTGAGAAAGACATGGCAGAATGACTGCAGCACTGTGAGATCATCACAATCCGAGAGGATGCCGCTTGCCACACCTAGGTGCTGCTGTATGTGTCACTACCTTCAGGCTACACACCGAGCACACTACTGTGCTAAAATTGCAGGCCTCAATAACATAATCATAAGTATCTTTAAATTTAACCACACAACAGGAACAGCAAACACACAGTACAAAAGATAAGATGGAGGACTGGAGAGACGGCATAGTGTCTAAGAGCACTGGCTGCTTTTCCAAAGGACTTGGGTTTAAGTTCCAGTACCCACACGGGCTTACAACCTTAACTCCAATCCAGGGGATCTGACACCCTCTTCTGACCTCCTTGGACATCGGGCACATGTGGTACACAAATATACAGGCAGAATACCCACCTACATAAGCTTTAAATGGTGACCACCTACTGTGAAAGGAGCATACAGAATGAAAGTTGCTTTAGCTGAATGAGTATGATTGGCGGGAATATCACTGCACACCACAGACTTCATAAATACAGCATAATTGGGCTATACTCAATTTACAGTAATTTGCTCTGCGATAATAAACGTTAGATTATTTATCAAGCTATCTTTTCACTTGTTTTGATGAGGGGTCCAGCAATTACTATGCAGATCACGCTGGCCTGAAAGTTAAAGGGATCTGTCTGCCTCTGCCTCCCAAATGTTGAGATTAAAGGCATGGACCACCACGCCTGGCATCTTTTAATTTGTGTCATATAATAATACTCAGCTTAAAACACAAACCTGTTTGTACAACTATACAAAATTACTTTCTTCATTTCTGTATTTATTCTATTCTGTAAGTTCATGTTTCTCTTAAAACTTTTTGGCTAAAAGCTCAGATTCAAACATGCATTAGTCTAGGCTAACACAAAACTAGGATCACCAATAGCATTGTCTTCTAACTCTGTATCTGGTTCCACTGGAGGTGTTCAGGGACAATAACACACAAAGTGGTGTCATCTCCTGTGAAAACTTAGAAGAGTTTCTGAAAGGCTTGTCTCAGGCTAAACTCTGACATATGAAGAAATAATAAACAAGCCACAGACACCAGAGGCTGGAGATGGCTCAGCAGGTAAGAGTAGCTATTCCTACAGAGGACCCCAGCATCCATGGAGTAGCTCACAATCGGATAACTCCAGATTCCAGGGGATCTGATACTCTTTCCTAGCCTCTATGGGCGCCTGCACGCACAGATGCATATAAACTCACAAATACACACATACATCAAAACAAAAAAAATTTAAATGCATTCCATCATTAACTGACTGTCATTATCTAGAGCAGTGATTCTCAGCCTTCCTAATGATGTGACACTTTAATACAGTTCCTCATGTTGTGGTGGCCCCAACCATAAAATTACTTTCCTTGTTACTTCATAACTGTAACTGTGCTACTGTATGAATCGTAATGTAAATATCTGTGTCCTCTGATGGTCTTTTGGAGTTGTGCCCCACAGGATGACAACTGCTGGTTTAGAGCATGGTTGCATTTGCTGTATTTTTACATTGAAAAATGTCTACTGAGGTGCTGGATTCATCAACTTTCCATCACAGTAACAAGTCTGAGCTCAGCTAGTGCCACTTCAGCTTCTCATAAGGACTTAATGAGTGATAGTGTAATAGCAGGCAGATCTTAAGTTTAAATCTGTTTCTCTTCATATGTGGTATGATGTGATGGTCTAATTCCATTCTTCATGGGTATATTCTCAAAACATTTACTGAAGACATTGTTATGTTCATGGTTCTTTTTCCAAATACGACTATTCCACAAATACCTGGGTTTATTTCTGAGCTCTCTGCTCTGTTCTATTGGCTCTACATGACTGTGTTCACATCAGACAAATTATCTCAACTACTGTAATTTAGTAGATCAGGCAGGCAATGAAGGGTAGGCAAGGCTGTTCAGAGATTTAAAGCAACTGTCACCAAGATGACGTGAGTGGGATTACTGAGATCCACATAGTAAGAAAGAACCAAGTCCCAAAAAGAAGTCCTTTGACTTCCACATGTCCACTATGACATATGCGTGCCCACATGGCTGGTACACATTCCAAATAAATAAAAGAATAAACAAACTGAAGTTAGTAATGTCTTGAAGCTTGTTCTCATTTAAAAGAATTCTTAGACCTGATGAATGCCTTCAGCATTGCAGCTAGATATGAAATCAATGTACAGAAATCATTAGCTTTTCTACAGATCAATAATAAACTTACTGAGAAAAAGATTTGGAAAAAAATCTGATAAAAACAGCATGTAACACAAAGAATAAACCTAAACAAAGAGGTGAGGGACCTCTACAATGAAAGTGTCAGAACAGAGACAGAAGACACTGGAGGGAACTAGAAGGTGTGGAGACCTCTCACGCTCATGGATTGGCAGAATGTTGTGAACATTGTATTGTTTAAAGTAACTTTAGACTCAACACAATCACCACGAAAATTACAGTAATATTCAGGGCCAGAGAGATGGCTAAGTGGTTAAGAGCACTGACTGTTCTTCCAGAGGACCTGGGTTCAATTCTCAGCACTCACAGCGCAGCTCACAACTGTAACTCCAAGATCTGACACCCTCACACAGACACTTATGTAGGCAAAACACCAATGTACATAAAATAAAAATAATCAAAAAAACTATTATAGCATTCGTCACAGAACCATAAAAAGAATCCTAAAATTGATATTGAAGCACAAAAGACCTCAAATACTCAAAACAATCTTAAACAAAAAGAACAACACTGGAGGTATCACAGTATCTGATACCAGACAATACTCCAGAGCCACAATAACAAAAACAGCACATTAGAAAAAAAGACATGTAAACGAAAGAAAGAGAACAGAGGACCCAAAAATATTGCCACAATCAGACACTGAATTTTTGACAAGCGTGTCAAAAATAAACCTTGGAAAAAAGACACCCGCTTCAAAAAATGATACTCAAAAAACTATCCCTACATCAAAGAATAAAAATTGGCTCATCTTTCACTGTACAAAAAAATCAATATAAGCCTGGAAAATTGGAAAGTACTAGAGGAAGATATAGACCAGACACTTCAATTTACAGGTACAGGACAAGAAATAATCCCAAGAACTATCAGGATGGTTTAAATAAAATTAAGCTTCTACACAGCCAAGAATAGTATCAATATTGTGAAGACAGAGCCTCGAAATGAAAGAAAGTCTTTCCAACTATATACCAGGCAGGGGATTAATATCTACAATATATAAAAAACTGCAAAAATTAAACAAAAGCAAAAACCAAACCATCCATTCAATAAATGAGCTACTGAACTGAGTGGAATGTTCTAAAAAAAAAAAACTACAAACAGCCAAGAAATAGCTGGGAAAGTATTCGGTACCCTGAGCCATCAGGGAAATGTGGATTAAATCTGCTTTGAGACTCTATCTCAGCCCAGTCAGAATGGCTGTCATCTTAAACAAATTGTAACAAATTCTGGCAAGCACACAGGGAAAGAAGAACCTTTAGACACTGGGAGGAGAATGAGGGTGGAGAGAACAAACTTGTTCAGCCACTATGGAAGTCAGAGAAAACTGAAAGGGACCTACCCAGTGATCCAACTGTGTCACTCCTGGACCTGGAGGGATTTAAGCCAACATACCAGACAGACACTTGGCACATCCATCCTAACTGCGAAACAGTCACTTAAGCCAGGAAATCAGACGGTCTAGGTGTACTAAAATGTGGTACACAAACAACAGGATTTCACATAATCATAAAGAAAATTGAAATAATGGCATCTATAGGTTAAAGTGATGGAACTAGAAGTCATTATGTTAAGGGAAATATGCCAGACTCAGAAAGACAAATACTGTATTTTTTCTCTTACATATGGAAGAAACCTAGACTCCAACTATATATAATGTGCATGTGTATGTGTGATGAAACTGTAAAGAGATCGACGAGAGGGGAAGAGGGGAACTTAAGGGAAGGTAGAAAGAGAAGGTGGTGAACTGTGGATAACAAGAAAGCAGAAGGAAACTATCTGAGGGGAGGAAGGGAGCATCACGCTTCAGCTTCCCAAATACTACACACGAGCCATCATAGCTGGTGAGAAATATTTCTAAAGTTCCCCAGAAACAAACAAAATGGCAGGATTGCTGCTACAGGGGATGCTGAGGCACAAGGATTGTGAGTTTTAGGCCAGCCTGGACTACACAATGAGACTCTGGTTTTGTTTTGTCTTATTTTAGATTTTTTATTTATTTAGTATACAGTGTTCTACCTGCATGCTACAAGAGGGACCAAATCTCATTCTAGATGGTTGTGAGCCACCATGTGGTTGATGGAACTTGAACTTGGGTCCTCTGGAAGAGCAGGCAGTGCTCTTAAACTCTGAGCCATTTCTCCAATCTGAGACTCTGGTTTTAAAACAAAACACCAGATGAGCTGAGACTACATACAGTTTAATATTAGAAAACAAGGTGGTGGTGGCACATGACTTTAATCCCAGCACTCGGGAGGTAGAGGATCTCTGTGAGTTCGAGGCCAGCCTGGTCTACAGAGTGAGTTCCACTACAATCAGGACTATCCAACAGAGAAACCCTGTCTCGAAAAAGCAAAAAAAAAGGAAGAAAAAAAAAGAAAAAGAAAAGAAAAGAAAAAACACAGTGCTATTAAGACTAAAAACAACCCAAAAAACTAAAACCAAAAACAAAATATCAACAACAAAAACTCCTCATATAAAGAATCCACCCAGCAGAGAGGTAATACTGGGGATCAAACTCAGGGCCTTGATAAGCAATTGCTCTCCACTGAGCCACATCCAGCCCCATAATCTCATCCAAACTTGTTATTCAGTTTTGACAAAAGAGAATCACCTATATCACACTAACTACAGATCTACTATCATTGATTAAAATGGCAACCTCACATCATGACTGATCCTAACCCCTATCCGATCACAAAAGAAGGCCAGGTGTGATCTTCTGCTGGACTCTCAATGGTTCTGTGTAACTTCAGATATCTCTGGAGGTCAAAGAAGGTCACACACAGGCCTTCTAAAGTGAGTCATGCAGTTTTCTAAGCTACTAAATACTTTGTTAGAAATTTAAATAAGAAAAATCTGAGGAAAAAAAACAATAAAACTCAATAGGTAGAAAATGCTCCTTTGAATACACACTGACACACAGAGTAAGTTTATGACCTGTGAGAGATCACACATCTTACTGAGCCATCTTTTATAATTGTAATTTCCTCATCGCCCTCTTATCAGCCTTTCCTGTCCACATCCCTTTAAGGCCTTATTCACAGTGGGGTGGTACTGTGAGCGCACTTAAGTAGATACTGACTTTCAAAACCTTAAACACTGACAGAGCAATCTCATTTATGCATATAAGTGCAAAACTCCTTCATAATTTTTGCTCTGTTCTTATGGTATGAGTATCAAAGCCATGGCCTTGTAGGTCAGTACTCTATCACTGAACTGTGATTGAGGTCCTCCCAATTATTTTTCATTTTTCCCCAAAATAAGTATTTCTGCTTATATGGTCTGCCTTTCTCTTTCTTTTTTCCTTCCTTCCCCCCTTCTTTGTAAGACTTACTTATTAAAGATATATTTTTTATTATTTAACTGTGTGGGGGAGGGGTGTGTGCATGTGAGTGCAGTCACCCATGGAGACCAGAGGCACTCAATATCTGTACAGCTAGTTATAGCCAGTTGTGAGCTGCCCAACAAGGGTGCTGGGAACTGAACTCAGGTCCTTTGGTAGAGCAGTAGGCCATCCTCTCAGCCCTATGAAATTTATTTATGTGTGTGTGTGTGTATGTGTAAGTGTGTGTGCAGCCACAGCACAAGCAGGGAAGAGAGAATATTTTGAAGGGTTAGTTTTCTTGCACTACCTAAGAAGTTCTGACAATCATTCCAATTCAGCTGTCAGGCTTGCTTGTGTGGAGCACTTCTGTGCACTGAGCCATCTCACTGGCCCATATAGCATGTTTTCCATACATGTACTATGTGCAGCAGAATCATCCCAGCGTGTTAATAAAATGAAAGCTGGCATTGCCATCCCCAGACCTGCTGAACTTAAGAGGTTTGGGGGTTCTCATTTTATATTTTTTAGAGAAGAACCAGTTGACTCTTACATACACTTAGATATGCTTTGGTATCTCAACCATATGCAAGTTGGGTTTTAAGTGCTTTGAGTAATTAATTATCCAGCACAGAAGAGCACAATAAATAATGTTCACTAGTGACTTCTCTAGAAATGACAAAATGCTATTCATGTAGAGGAAGACAGACTCATAATTCAATGGTTATGCTGGAATGCAAAAGCAGGAAATGTGAAAATGTGCAGGTATTGATTCTGCAGAGCATAGGTAAGGCTTGACAATGAGTGCCACCGAGGACTGATCAGGATCTGAGTATTTATCATATAATCTCACACTAACTCTGCATCTACCAATCCTTTAGCTTTCATTAGTGCCTTGCTTACTATAGCACAGATCAACTTCATCTCTCACAGTCAGTAGGAACTGCAGTTTTTAAATCCTTAAAAACTATCAATAATGCTGGGTGGTGGTGGCGCATGTATTTAATCCTACCACTCAGGAGGCAGAGACAGGTTGATCTCTGTGAGGTCAAGGCCAGCCTCGTCTACAGAGTGAGTTTCAGGACAGGCTCCATAGCTTCAAAGAAACCCTGTCTCAAAAAACCAATAACCAAACCTAAACAAAACAAAACAAAAATCTATTAATACTAACAACTTAGCTCAATGAAAAACATCTTGAGAATTACGGTACCACATGAACCACCATGTTTAGGAAGTCAAAGAAGAATTAAAACCTTTGAAAAAAGTACTTGGAAAGAGTAAATTAATTAAACTAAAAAATATATCTAACTAGGTAAGGAAACTATAATACTATAATACTATACCAAGCTAGATATTTAAGGACCAGCAAGGTTAGAGGTGTTCCTGTCCAATCCACCTACGTGCTTACTCCCAGAATACTGAGACTAGAAACACCACTACAGCTTAGCCCATTCAGGATAACCTCAGAACTGCAAGGCAACTTCTAAGTTTTAGTTTACATGGTATTGTGACACCTGTTGCTTCTCGCTAAAAGATTTTAGTTCTGCTTTGAGACAGGGTCTCATGTACCCAGGTTGGTTTCCAACTCAGTATGTATACAAGAACTGCCTCCAACTCCAGATCTTCTTGCCTCTTGAGTGCTGGGATTACCAGAATGAACCATCATACTCACAGGGTCTCACTATGTAGCCTTTCCTGGACTGAAATTCACTATGTAGACCAGGCTGGCCTTCCAATCATAAAAACCCGTCTGGCCCAGCTTCTGAACACTGGTTATTAGCCACCGCTCCTGGCTCACTAACCTTTTTTTTTAATGTATTTTATCTGTGCTTTGTTTGTATGTACGCTTGCACCTCAGAAGAGGGCATCAGATTCCAAAGACAACTGTGAGCTGCCATGCAGGTGCTGGGAATTGAACTTGGGACCTCTGGAAGAGCAGCCTGTGCTCTTAACCATCCAGTCTCCTCCCCATCCCCTAACTATCATTTTGTAAAGCCAGCAAAAGTTTACACACAGACGGATAAATGAACTCACATTAATAGTTGGAGAACCCGCTGTACAGATCAAACACGAGGCTACGAGCACTAGGCATGACTGTCTAGCAGGACCTCGTTCCACCTGCACATTCTGCTCTAACACCTACATCATCTTCAGTACGACAAGTGGCAGCGACTCCTGTTCAGTCCTGACCACAATTACAGAAATAACACTATAATACTGTCTCATGGAATGAAAAACATCGGACTTTCTGGAAGGCATAATGTTCAAGTACGCCACAACAGAAGTACTCTTAGATAAAAAGTATAAATGCCCAAGCTAAGTGTCCCCAGCTGAACATCACTACAATTTTAGCTAGCTATATGCAGTAAGTTCACGGGAAAGCATGCATGCTCTCTGCCAACACACATCAGTGTATTTATAAGGAAGAGGTATACACGCCTCCAATCAATGCCATGTGAAAAGTTACTACTTACCCACGGTATACCAACTAGCATCTGTCAACTTGCTGATAATAGCTTCCTGGAAGGATCCATCAGATGTCCTTGTTTCAACAATAGCTCCGACCTAAAACAGGAAACTCAAATTTTCTTACAAGATTTAAACACACAGATCAAACCATACCCACCAATTACATGAGTAAGAAACTTTTGATAAGCGCATAAGGTAGAATAAAGAATTAACAGGATACTCATATCTTTATTATGCAATCTGAGCCAAGTTCTTTGACATAAGTAAGAGACTTGATGCTTATATTTTACAAACTAAAAAGATAATTTGCAGAACCTAGGATTCAAATCCTGACTAAAAATCTTACTTCAGAGTTTGTTCACCATACTGTATAATATTCAATAAGCTTAATTATAACAAATGTCAAACCATAAGACAATAAAAATACTTTATTTTCTTTCACCAAAATATTGAGTATGGAATTTAGCACTTATATCTAGAAACCTTTTAGATAAAGGGTTCAGTTAGAGAGAGAGAGAGAGGAATGGACCAGTTAACCTTCATTCAGCTTCCAGACCTCTGTATTTCAGGTAATTAACCAAAGTAGTACTTTGACATAACAAAGATTCACTACATTAAACAGTCAGAAATGGATGGAAAACACAATATAGCTATTCATTAAATTGAATAATAAAACAAGCATATTTTATCTGGTAAATCAGAAGAAAAGTTTATGATATATGGCATGTGACAGGCATCGCCTTAAATATTGCAACAATGTAAAAAACAAAACAAAACAAAAAAAACACACAAGGAATATATTCAAGCTGAGCATGCAGCACACCCCCACAGGTAGATCTCTCTGTGAGTTCATGTCCAGTCTGTTCTACAGACTTAGTGCCAGGCTAACCAGGGCTACACAGTGAGACCCTGCCTCAAAACAAACAAACAATATATGCATATGTATGTTTGTAATTAGTCCATGATCTCAAAATAAAGGTAAGTGAAAGCATATCCTAACATATGAAACTACTTTGTCAGCCAAGCACAGTGTTATACACCTGCAATCCCAGCACTCAGGAGGCAGAGGTCTGTGCAACAGAGTGTTAGGACAGCCTGGGCTATGAGACCACATTAAAAACAAAACAAAAACAAATTAAATAAATAAGTTATTCAGCTATGTCTGATACTCTTAAAAGATACAATCATTGCAGTATCATAATTTACACTATTGTATCGTTTGTATTTTGCTTTCTGATTAAACATTTATATAAAAACATTTAAGTGTATGTACAAATGAAAAGTTTAATAAACTATGGCATTTGCCTGTTGTTCATTATTCCTGATTCTGAACTATTCAACATACGTACTCTTAAGGGACCCTTTACTTGGTCATCTTGCACCAACTGTGTTGTGTTATCCTGTTTCAACAATACCTGGAAAACAAACAATCTCAGTTACTTTTTAAACAATGCCTCTGTAGTAACACTGCAGATGCCTCCTTAATACCCTGTGGTTACCTCTGGCGTAACAGTTATTACAGTGTCTTGTATTTATGTTCATTTTCTTTCTCATTAACTGTGAGCTCCTTGAGGGCTGGAGCCCTCTTTCATTACTATCCCCTCTGGTAGTTAGCAAGTGTCAGTGCATATTACGGCCATTTAATAACTGCTTGCCAAATGAACAAACTATAGATTTATAATCCAGTGATACTACAAAGACGTAAAACTTCTAGTGTATTTTATCAAGTCATAAAATGTTTTGATTGTCACAAAATATTTTTAAAACCATTCACTTTTTATTGCCTACTTAAAAACAGCTCTCATTGTCCTTAAGCCTTATGAGGTTAGGCCTGGTGTTGCATGCCTTTAATCACAGTACATGGAAGGCTGAGAGAGGCAGGCAGATCTCTGTGAGTTTGAGTCCAGTCTGGTCTACAGAGTGAGTTCTAGGATAGCCAGAACTACACAGAGAAAAACCCTGTCTCAAAAAACAAAACAAAACAAACAAACTTCTTATGATACTCAGAAGCAATTCAGTCACTAATAAGCATTCCTTTCCAATACTCTTGCTCCTCATGGCTATCAAATGTACAAGGAAACGTCACAGCAGAGCAATTCCCCAAGTAACTCAAATTCTAGGTAACAAGTGTATTATGAGCCTTCCTAAAACAATCACTGAATTATTTTAGATAAACTGAGAGTCACAATAATTTTTTTAAAGGTTAAAACTGTCAAAGATTCTCAAGTATTCAGTGTCCAATTTTATGGTTTACACAGTTAAAAGGCTATAGGAAATGAAGAAGAAATAAAGATCAAATGGCACCCAAACTATCAAGTATCACTAGCGGATCTATAGCTAGGTCTGTTGCCTGCATGAGGCAGTCATGTTCCCAACCCTTAAGGTTGGGCAGAAACTACCCACAGATGGTTTCACTCAGAAGCTCTGAGATACAGCCCTGAGAATCTGCATTGTAAACGAGTTCCTAGGAGGGCTAATGCTACTGCTCTAGGAGCCACAATTGGAGAATCAATGTTCTAGCTCATTCATTTGTTCATCCATTCATTCATTCACACACTCAACAAACTGAGTGATCACAAGATACAAAGTACTACTGTAAGAATCAGGAGCAGAAACTCTTAAGATGTCTTCTGCTTCTTATGGTATTTGACTCTGATAGAAAGCAGAGATGTAACTGAATAAGGCATAGAACAAACTGTAATACATGATACAGTAGTAGTAACAATAATGTATGGAACAGTTACAACAGAATGTGGAAGCATACAGAAAATATTTAGGGGCTGGAGAGATGACTCAGAGGTTAAGAACTCCAGCTGCTCTTCCAGAGGTCCTGAGTTCAATTCCTAGCAACCACATGGTAGTTCACAACCACCTAATGAGATCTGGTGCCCTCCTCTGGCATGCAGCCAGAACACTTTATACATAATAAATAAATCTTTAAGAAATAAAATAAAATATTTGGAGTGCTAGCAAGGACTTTCTTAAACTATATTTTATGGCTCTAGAATGCTCAAAATATTTATATACACACAGATATTCTTGGATTTCCATTAGAAGGGCATTGAGAACAACAGCCTGGGGATGTTGCTCAGGTGGTAAAGGTAGCTTGGCATGAGTGAGGCTGTGAATTCTATTCTCGGCACCATAAAAACCAGGTGTGGTGCCTTATGCCTCTAATTCTTGAGGGTGGAAGCAAGAGGATCAAGTTCAAAGTCATTCTCAGGTACTTAGGGAGTTTGAGGTCATTCTGGGCTACCTAAGACCTCATCTCAAAAAAGTAAAAAATATAGATCGGAAAATTTTCTACAGAAAAACAAAATATGTTAACAGATTTCTGAAAACTTGCAGGTATTTATTCAGCTGTCCTTCACTACATTTCCTTCTATATTTCCAAATTCTATACAGGAATACATTAACTTTTGTGGTCTGGTCTTAAAAATCAACCTTTTGGCCAGGCATAGTGGCTCATTAGTATTCAGGAGGCAAAGGCAAGATGATCACCAGAATTTGTCTGAAAAAGGCACAGACAGACCAACGGACAGACAGACAGACACACACACAACACACACACCTCCTGGAATTATTTTGAACATTATCATGAAAACATAATTTTACTACACTGTTCTTCCTAATCACTGAAACTGTCACTGATTAAGAAAAGGGAGAGACCAATGCATAAGTACATTACCACGAACAGGAACAATTCAGACAACACAGGCATCACACCTTGTGTTTTGATATTCCGGAATCAATTCTCAGTTTGAGGCCTTTATTTTTCAATTCTTAATACGCTTTGTAAGTTCAGTATATAATGGCGCTTGCTCGCAGCACTGATTCAACAGAAAGACTGATAAACTGCAATCTCTCCCTGGCAATCTCTTCAACGTCCTTAAAGAAACTCCTGCATGACAGGAGTGACTCTCGACAGGAGCCCAGCCTTCTGTCACTCGTAGCACACCAAATAAACCTGTCTATTTTCTAGGGACAACAACAATGCAAGTCTTGGCTGTCTCAAGAGTCTGCAGGGTTTTACCTTGACTTTCACCAGCCTTTTCACAGTCTTGATCTTCGCCTCACAGAAGGCTCCTCGGTACTTGGCACTGACGTCAGTTCCCACTGTCAGGTAGGCAGGCTCATCTGCCGCCTGAGGAAAGAATGGAAATCCTGGTGTCACTACTGCTCTTCCCGATCCCACTCGCCAACAGCATCAAGGGTCTACATTTAAAGTCACTGGAACATTAAAATTACTTAATAACAGTGGTAATTCAGGGAATACTCCTAAAGCAGACACATTATTAACACTATTTCATTTTATATATTCATTTCCAGATGCTGTAAAATGTTTAAAGTTGCACTTGGAAACTGCCGGTAGGAAAAAAAATGATTTTTTCAGATATAACATGTTTTGCAAAATGTTACAATTTAATATATAGGAAACAGAAACATAAGAAAACAGAAGGAATGTATTTATATTAAAAGTCTCATAAATTTTATTAATTTAGGGCCTCCAGGTAATTCTGTTTTAAAAGAAATATTGCTATAAAATTAGTATTAATACATAATCAAACATTCAATAAGACAACTGCATGAAGGCGACATCTTCTTTTGCTTGCTTTGGGCTTTTGAGACAAGGTGCAGGCTGTCTCTAACTCCTAAATCTGGGGACAAGCCAGGACCACCAACCCTGGCTAAGGCAGTATCTTTTGATACAGTGTATCTCTACAGACAAGAGAGCAAGCAAACTCTTCCAGAAAATGCACTGGCTGGAGGGTGTCAATCTGAAAGGCTTGAGTCTGAATTCAACTAATGAATGAATTTATAAACTGATAGCTAAAGACTGTAACCAAACACTGTTTACAATATTAATCTTCTCAATATACTTAAAAAGGAGATTTTAGTAAGAAACGCCCACTTACAAAAAAAACTGGTCTTGATCAGAATTATACAAGGAAACATGTGAGAAACTTCTATTTACAATTCCTTGACAGCAAGAGATGATTGCTATCTTGGGCTGTCATTTTACCGCTTTCAAAAGCTGTTTGTATTTATACAATTCAATTCAAATTGTAAGTGCAAAAAAAAATCATCGTAGACTTTAGCCAAATATTTTTAAGTCGGAAACAATTTTTCATTTTCTCAAGAAATAATAAAGGAAGTTCTGTTGCTCCAAAACAAGAGAATGAGAGATAGTTTGAGAATAAGTTCACAAAGTAACATACTTTAACAATCAGGTATGTTGTGTATGCCTGTCATTCCGGCCCTTGGAGAGAGGCAGGAGGCTCACGAGTTCCATGCCAGCCTGGGCTACAGGACATCTCCAACAACCAAAACAAAAACAACTACATATTTCCTATATGTAACATACATATGCACACAGAACAGTAAGAACAACATAGATCATGAACTTTGAAACGTCAGTCCACTTAAAAAGAATACAAACTGAAGAGGAATACTTTTTGGCAAGTAAGTAAGTATCTGACCAGAAACAGCCAAGGGCCACAGAATTCTAATGTTAGGAAAGCTTCCTTTCCCTTTAAACAAGCAGACAGCGACGTTTGTAAGACTAGAAGCTTCAAAAAATTACCCATGGAATGCATGTTTTACGATGTATACTATGAAGACAGAACTTATCAGGTTAAACACTGTCATCACCTTAGTTTACTTTAGCTGAAGAAGAAATATCCAGAACTATCTCCCTTACTCAAAATACACATCATTTCTTTTAGAAAATGGCACTGGCTGTGGAAAGCGGGAAGTATTTTTTTTTAAAGAAAGCAAGAGCAGAACAAAAAGACTTCAAGAAACCAAAGCAGGACAAAAGCTTTACTTCTAGAAAGGTGCTGCCAACACAGGAAGTGTTTGAGAATCGAAAAGGCTGCACCGACCTTTTCCAAAGTGCGAACTGCTAAAGAGAGGGCTGAACTGCCTGCATTTTTACACACACACACACACACACACACACACACACGTCATTTTCCTGAAAGTGTTGCTTAGCAGAGAAATCAATTTCGAGCTCACAAAAAGCTGCCATTCCACAACAGCCGCCTCGCGACTGGCATCGTCCAGGGCACACGGCTGCGAAGAGTTGGCTCCACTTACCTTCATCTTGACTGGTGACCTGTGGGGTTCCAGCTTCCACGAGTTCTCTTCCCGGTCCCTAGAGCCCAGGCAGGCAAAAGAGAGGCAGAGGATAAGTCCAAGGCGGGGTGCGAAGGGGAAAGAAAGTAAACAAATGCCGGCGGGGAGGGGCCG